>NNCF01127972.1:47669-60366 GCA_002313205.1 Laupala kohalensis
CAAGTTATTATCGAACTATAGATTATTCTGAGTATAGTGTTTAAAAATCATAAGAGTTGAAAAATACAGTAAATTCACGATTTATTGTTACAATAAACACTTTGCCCCTAGACAAAGCCTATAAGAAATCCGTCTCTACCCGAAGGAAAAACGGAGGAAAACCCGGTTTGCCAGGATGGGGAAAACACGGGTTTGCTACCAGATATAGACTACAAGAATAACCTTCATCCCACCTTTTTCGTCAATGTTATTCAGAGTAATGGAATAACACTGTTCCTCGAATCCAGTAAATGAGAATTTAGTATTAAACAGAGACTCTTGAGTGAATCGTTCGTTGGGGCGCGTTTCCAGTGTCGTGGGAGGAAAATTCTTCTAAACATTTCACGTAAAGTGTAGTGCGAGACGAAAGAAGTTGATGGGTTAATTAAATATAAAAATACGGGAAAACTAATTAATATTTATTCTTCTTCTTCATTGAGGTATGTTATTGAATTGTTGATGTTTATCAAATGATGATACAGAATGTACGCACAGTATATATGTATCCATGTTTTGTTATATATGTATCCTGTTGATGACTAAACTAAAGAGTGGAAACATTGGCGAAATGACATATTTGTTTATTTGCCAAATGCAGGAATATCAATCCCAAGTAAAAATATTTGCTACATTTATGACAAATAACTAAAATACAAGTTCATAAGTTGTTACAATTATTTAAAGGTCGAACTGTCCCCTGAACAGAGCTTATCACAGCAAACGTAGGTACTCGACGTAAAGCAATCGAAAAGGACTTTCGCAGTTTGTCTAGACGGTGAGGTATTAGTTAATATGATTCGAGAACCGCAATACCTCTTGCAGTCAATGAGATGAGCCGACTTCATTATGTTTCTTGAGTTTAAATATATCAATTAAAGATAATCTAATCATTTTCGGTTCTCATGACAACGGGATGTATTAACACTTGATCGACATTCTTGGGAGTGAAACGGCGAAGCGTTAAATGAGTTGAAGCGACTCAATCGTCCATGTTGTGGATGAAATCGCGAGTGACAGTGCAAGTGACAGTGCAAGTGACTTGAGTCATGAGGGTGAAAAGGTGTTGCGTGTTATTGACAGATCGCTCTGCGCCAGCTGTGGCTCCGCACACGACGTGCAGTGAGCTAATATATGCTGCATTTTACCTCTTTTCAACGTTTCAGATATCTGTGTTTGACGTATCGCTTGGATTCTTTATTGTGTTGGTTGCGAAATCTGTAAAGTGAGGTTAACAAATTGTCCGACCGTTATATTGAAATTTTAGTGAACATCACAATCGAAGTATCTCCATTCAAAAAATGTTGACCCTGCAATACAATGAAGGGTTCAATATAAAATATTTGCCGCTTTTATTGTTTATTTTCAAAACAGTTACGTATCGTCTTCATCGAGCAATAAATGAATTCATGAGTGTTCTTAATGAAGACACGTTACAAACTGTTTCGCTCATTATTGTGGTTTAATTTTTTATTCGAAAATACGACTAATACGCGTACAGGTAATATGAGTATAAAGTGAAAACAGCTTCTGCTTCTTAAATTAATATTCTGTTCGTTGTTGATGTTGTTAAGACAAGTTGTTCTTCGGCGCAGAAATGATGAATCCGCTTCTGCCTTGGTAAGAATTGAAGGGACGGTGAACCCTTGCGTACTTCTAGAGTGTTTATAACAATATAACATTTTATATGAGCGTTGATCGAACTCATATTGTTAACTTTTCACGCAACTAGCAAATATTCACCAAAGTAGTTCTTCATTCTATTCAGTTTTTTACTACTGAATGAGAACGATTATTTTGTGATTTTAAAACTTTATAATAAATTTACACTGTCATTTGATTGACTCTTTTGTTGAGAAGAGTCGCATCGTCTTCAGTCACGTGATGCATTTGCCATTTCCGTTAGAAGAGTATTTTCGACAGTTTTTGGTGAATTTTTCTTGAAAATGCCCCGTAATTTATGAAAGTCTTATCTTTGCCTTTCATTTTCCATTCGCTATGTCTTAGTAGGGATTTTTTCGCTATGTTAAGCTGGTACTTTTGCAAAAAGAAAAAAAAACGTAAGCTCGTGAAAGTTTGTACGTATAAGCTGACATTTAAGCTTCTACATATAATTCAAAATTTTGCGCCCTGAGAGTATGAAAATTCGTCCCCACTATCATTTGAAACATTTTTGGAGGTACTTACGCGCTCTGACGGCTATAGAATACCTCAAGTTTCTTGTCGTTGTATCTACAAGTGAGTATTGAGTGTTGCAATAATAATAATAATAATAATCCAAGGAGCGCGTTGTTCCATTGCCGTGGAGCCGTGCGTCGGATCGTAGCGAGGAGACCCTTCGCAATGCACCCTCCACCCTTATCGCGACGCTGCATAAATTAGGGTGGTGGGGGTAGGGGGTGGAAGCGAAGCACGTGGGATCGGCACGCGTTCGCCATGTCACATTTGTCAGAGCGTATCGCTGCTAATGACCAGGAGCGAGAGACGGAGAGAGGGTGATCACATAGCCACTGTGTCCTCTGTCCTCCCTCCGTCCTCCACTTAACACCTCCCTCGTCGCCGGCCGACCGACCAACGAATGAGAGAGAGAGACAGAGAAAGGGTTAATGTAGTAACTCAAATTCAAGGAAATACGTAAGTGACCAACCTCTGTTCGATGGGGTTTGAAACAAAAGCTGTCGATTGCGTTGGTGGCAAAAAAAAAAATTAGATTGGAAGACGTTTGAAAACATAAAATGTGTTTTCGCAGACCACTGACACACGGTTTAATCCAACGAGTGAACTTAGAGTGCATGGGATTTTCAGAAGTTATTTGTACCGATTTAACACGGGATAAACGTACGTGTGTAATTGTGATAAAGGAACAGCAGCGACAGAACATATTCTCGTCCTCTATGTGATTGTGAAATTTGGAATGCGCCGTGAATGACGTTAGTTTTTAGAAGAAGAGGAATATGGTGCATACAAGAAAGCATTACAAAACTATAGTCACGAACGCAAAATTCTACAGAAATAATCGTTGTGTAACAGATGTGTATTTTAAAGGCAGAATAACTTTAACTCTAAAGGGGTGACAGTGCGACGTTCAACAGTTTAAGAGGAACTGATATAAGATAAAATTAATTGGGAAAAAATCATTATCAATGTTTAAATTATAGGAAAAAAAGGAAAATAAATTGAAAAAAAATTAGGTTTTTCATTATTTCTAATTCCTTTGCTTCATTCTCACAATGACAATGAAGACGATTTTAATGCTTCAGTGCTATCCTCAAAGTATCAAACATTTTATATATTTATTAATTTGGAAACATTTTATCTTCGTAACATATGGTCATTGTTTCATTTTTTTACTGATTAACGAGAAATATAAATAATGGACCAAATGTAAAAAATGTACAGACGAAGAACTCCACCACAAAACCTTTTCCGCACTTTTCCCCCTCTTCAAAAAATCAAACTAAATTGAGTTGGTGATTCAAAGATTTGAGACACTTAGCTTCGCTCTCACTGAATCATGGTGAATCGAAATGAATCGTCCTTCAAGGCGGTCGTTTTCGTGAACTGACTCTTCTGTAAGGGCTCTAATATCCTCGCCGTTGACGAACCCTAAAGCTCCCCCCCCCCCCCCCCCACCACACAAAAAAAAAAANTTAATGTCATACTCTATTGAAAGTTGTACTGCTGTAATTTTTTCCCTACTGCACTCTTAAGAAAGGAGACACTTTAAAAGCAGAGGCAGTAAATCAGTGTATTGTTCTCAACGTGGTCGTAGGTCGTTTTTAACTACTCTCTTCACAATAAATTATTAATTTATTTCTTACCAGTCTAACTAGCTCGATGTTGGTACACAGTGTAGCGAATGCTTTCACTTCATCGCAGGTTGGCAGCACTTTCGGATTTCTTTCGACTTAAATCTAAGACCTACCTCGGTCATGGATTCTGTTCCTTCTGCGTGTGGAAGCGCGTGGAAGGAGTTTTACGTCTTGGTTTATTTTGTATTATTAAGTTTAATTTCTTTACACCAAATAGTTGCTCCTATAAATATTTATTCGGATATTCTTAGATGTTGGTATTTCCTGTTAGGCAAGACTATGAATGTGTTTGGCTTCGTATCTGAGGTACGACATTCAAAGACAATAGATATATTTTTCTTAATATATGTGATGAAAAAGATTGATCGTGTTAATAAACAACTCCTCGGGACTAATTTATGTAAAAGTAAGTAGTTGCTTTGGATCCTTTCGTTCATATCGTTGGTAGATGTGGCCCGATAATTCCGCCATCGACTAATTCAGTTCTCCTGACATATCCACCCAGTGGGACATTTATCTCCTGCTCCTCTGCTAATGGCGTGGCAAAACCCGTTGTCTGCGGTTTGAACATCACGCGCGTGATGTCCGCGTAGCGTTTCATTCCCTTTAGATAGTCACCTCATCTGTTCTTTTGATTGAAATAAATTGTCACTTGTGTCGGGAGACATGTTTCCAACATTACCTTGGCACAGGTTGTAATTAATGTTGTTTTCATACAATATTCAAGGCACTCATTTCTGTTCTGATTCTGAATATTTTAGGTCTCTATTAAAATAACGTTTAAATATATTCAGCATTCGGTCTTTCGGTCGGACGACAAAACTATTTTAAGAAGATGAGTAGTTATTGAACAAAGTAGATGAGAGAGTGAGTTAAGGTCATAAGAATAAACTTACGAATTCATCGACGTTTCGAAAAAGGTATTTTCTTCTTCTTCTTGGGGGCAAAGGGCGTGAAGAAATACATACATTGTCGCTAATTACATTACGTATTTTTATCTTTTAATATTTCATATTATTTGATATGTGTTTGTCGCATATTTAATTTCAGTTTGATGAAAATTAACATATTCTATCAATATGGAAAACTGTAAAACAAATTCGACGTAAAATGTCTAAGCAGAGTAAAGAGAGTGTAACCACTTTTGTATAGCAACGAGTTGTTATTACCTGAATAGAATAATGTTGAATAACCCTTCACCATCTCTGAGAACGAGTGAAAGAGTTATTTTCAAGAGAGTATTTCACTGGAGTTCCTCAACATTCCTCTTCTCCTGTTTATTCGACCGTTTGAGTGATTGAATGTCCTTCTGAACACGAAGGAAGGAAGGAAGGAAGTGCACGCAGATGCGGAGCGATCTCCTCTGTCCCTCGGCGCTGCCGCCGCCACGCTCTGTGCGAGTGCGTGTGAGACTAAGGGGTGACCCAAAGGGGTGACAAAGCGGCGCCTCGTGATTTAGACGAGCAGATGCTGAATTCCATGAGGAACAGGAACCACACACTCGTTCGGGGAGGAGAAAGGAAAAATTAAAAAGGAATTTGGAATAAGTTATTTACGTAAAATCCTCCTCCTCCTTCCTCCTTCCTCCTGTTGTTGTTGTTGGGAATCACATGTGGACGCAATTACTTCAAAAGATATTACGCGATGTAATTTTTCGAAACGACCAAGAGAGAGAGAAACTTGAGCAAGTTCAAAGCAAGTACTTTTATCGAACTGTATATTTTTTCGTATTTCAATTCCCTTTTATTCTAATTTTACGAATAACATTTTACTAAGCGAATGAAATCCAATTAAGTATTTTATATGATTAGAAAATACGAGTAATATATTCTAGGTCGGTATTACATGCTCGTGTATATTATCAAACATACGTCAGTGTAACGCTCAACCATTCGTAATAGTTGATCATATACGTATGACATACGTTCTTGTTGAGAGAACCTCCTCATATATCTTTGATGATAGTCATATGACATAGAAATGTGTCCGTCTAGTGCCGGCCTTAAAGTTTAATCGTATGTTCAAACTTCGTCAAGAGGTCGGTCGCCTGTTATTTGGGGGTTAGGATTTGTAAGGAAATTGTGTGAAATGCTTCGTTGAATTTGTCCTTTCCTGTGCTTGGGACGTCTCCTAATTCCGCGTAAACACCTGGAGGTGTCTGTTGGCGCCGGAGCGCCCTCTACCACTAAAGAGGTCTCTTTACAACCTGACAAGTGCGCCGTCAGCTAAGTTGTGTTCCCTGTGCGCTCTCTCTGGCCTCTCCAAGGTCAAGGACTCGGCTTTGGTGGACGCTAGGGACACCTTCCAGAGCGCGGGTTTGTTATCAGAACTTTGCGACGTAAAGAAGCGGATTGGAAGGGGAAAAAATTGATAGTTTCTTTTGAGAATTCTCTTTTTTACTTTATAAAAAAATTGAAACTAAGACTTTAATTATACGTTTATCCATCGGAATGAAGTTTAAATTGAATCATCGTGTACTTGGAATATTAAAATGTTCGATGCAGATCACGTGTAACTGGAAATTTCAAACTACTGTTGTTTCCCTGATTCCTTCTTCATTCTAAGTGTAGAATGGGGTTTTTGGTAAAAGAAATAAATGTTTGAATGCCTCTCCTTGACTTCTCCCTTCTTGTAGGGATTTGCTGTGTGAAGGGAATTAATCGTGATATTTTTCTAGTTGTTCGTCGATGGGAAATGGTGATTAGGAAAGCCTAAATTTATCTTTGAAAGTGAGGGAGGTACCCTATTTCTCAAGCCATGCTAAAAAAATAGGAATTTGACCTTATAGTCTTTTTTACCATTATATCATCACGGTATGCTTTTTTTTCTCGAGAAACTGGTTCAAAAAGTATTTGATGTTGAGTGTCAAAGTTTTGAAAATTTTGAAGGGAAGTTAAATAACTAAATGATGTATCATACCTACATAGTTTTGTGAATACATATGGATGTTTTCAAGTTGCTACCTTGAGTGCTACTATTTGAAGTGACTGAATCTTCTGTTTCAAGCTGCGAATGATTTTTAAATGGTTTCTTCTCGTCAAATGGCTGAACAGCATTAGCACACCAGCTGTAGAACTAGTCGTTGTAAATACCATTTCAGAGAGAGAGAGAGAGAGGGCTATTTCATGGTAATAACAGGCGCAGAGCCACATTCCTAACAAAGGCCAACGTATACCTAGCTCTGATAAGTAGAGTAGAAAGCTCTTAGCGCAGTTCGGATCGCTCCCTCTCTCTCCCTGTTATCAGCAGCTTGAAGGCAGCGTGACGCGGGACCTCCTAAGAGACGCGTTCCTTTCAGAAAGGGTTACCTTACCCCACCAGCACGCGGTCCGTCATGGTTTTTAAGACCTCTTGCTTATCTCATCCTTAACCAGTTTACCACCAAAGCTCGGCCTCACAAATTCAAACACGTGTAGAATCACTTACACCAAACTAAAGAATCGTTCAAATGTCAGATAATGAGTCATTTTCCATGGGAAGCTCTTTACGAAACAGACGGGGAGTTCTTGATACGAAAATGAAATGCTTTTGCGAATGGAGGGTGTTCTAGATCCCGAAATCAATTTCTAATTTATCTCTATGATACCACATTATAGGAAAACTCATTCGCGATCGCCTTCGATCACTTTCTTGATTTGAGTAAAGCGTGTGATGTTTTCCTTGATGATTTTTCATTCATATAATAATAAATGATATTCATATATATAATAAATGCGATGTTTAAAGGCACAAAAAGAAACGATACTTCGCGACCATCATTCAAAGTTTTAAGTACAAAAATAACTTTCCGAGTAGAATTGTTAAAAATACGTATAATGCGTAATGCATAGGAAGATAGTAAATTTCTTGTATGTAGAAGAAAACTAGCCAACCGTCCTGCCTACAGATGTGGTCACGTGAGGGCTCTGAATGAATTCTATTGACATCGCAGGCGAAGAGAGATGATGCTACGATTCGCCATCGAAGAATTTCATGCGCCAGTTAGAAGCGCGGAAGAACGGAGAGAGAAGAGCAGTGCTTTTGTGGAATCGTAAACCACTCCGCATGCGACCAGCTAAGTGCCTCTGCAGGGATTCCCCTGTTTGGCGTATGTTGGCACCGCTGTTTGTGCTAATGGCGGAATTGCCAGGGTTGCCAATACACCAAGAAAATGGAATAGCTTCTGTTACTTTATATGACTTCATTCACTTGATATTCAATCTCTATATTTTTAGTAAATACTGTACTCGCATCTACTTTATGATCATGCGTTTTTTTATATTCCAATAATTTCTAGTATCATAATCAAATTATCTAGTTACAGACACAGTTTAATACGCAAGTAAAAGTAACTTATACCGCAGAGCTAAATTAAATAGAAAGTGTTTCATTAGTGATATAAGAATTGAATCATGCTGGCATGAGAATGTAGAAAATATTAATGAACATAATCTAAGTGATAAAAGTCATTCGCAGAGAAGGAAAGTGAAACTCATGAATCATGCGATCACCCCCCCTCCGGAGAATAAATTCATTCACACGTCGTTGCGACGTATACCCGTACAGCGATAACTTTATTTCATTATCGGCATCAGAAATAAAATTCAAATCCCGAAACACCCCCACCGCCATACGTCGTCGCAACAATTCCATTCATGCGTTTCCCCTCCGGAATAGTCAGTTGGCCAGAGATGTATGGTTTGTGCGCATTTCATCAGCGAACCACAGGGGGATGCTTGGACGCCCCTTTACGCGCAATAAAAAGCTCACACCACCACCATCGTCATGGAGTAGTACCTGAAACGGCCGATTCAAGCGCTGCCGTAGCCACGAAGAAGAGGACTCGCGCTGTGGCTGGCTGTTACCAATCACGGACTAGGGGATTTTACTTGCAGAGTTATTTAGAAGAGAAAGAGAAAAAATTAAAGTGAAATGTAGATTAATTGCACCAGGAGTAAATATATAACATCCCGAAAATATGTAGTGAAAATAATTTCAATGATTTAGTTTGTTTTTTTTTCCTCCACGTGGTCATACGCAGTTTGTACTGTTTTTTGACAATAAATTTATTTATTTATCTTTTCGCTAGATTAGGAAATAATGAATTAATAAGGAAATAACGATCAAAAAGAGATTTTCGTAAAACAGTTTTGATCACGAACACAATATTCGCAATACGAATATTATTAATAATAATAATAATCATCATCAACCGCTCTTCGCCAACAGAGGCTGCATCATTACCATTCGGGAATCGTTCTATGTAATTCCCTGGCCAATAATATAAAAGATATTAATAAAATGAATTTTGTTCAAATCCGCGGTTAAAAGATACCTCCTGCACCAGTGCTTGCTTGTACACCGTAAAAGAATTTATTGATCTTAATAGAAATTAACGGCGTCTTGTACTTAATCACGCCATTGATGTAGTACTTTAAAAATATCTGACAACTATTTTTAAATTATTTTCCTCCATGATAATATTATGACTTATTATTCATATTAATTTAGTTGCTCATGTACATGGTTGTGTACATTAATTCTGCAACCCCATCCCGGCCCGGGTTTTTCTCCGGTTTTCATTCGGGTAGAGGCGTATTTTTTTATAAATAGTTTCTAGACTCTTGCCTAGACACGGCATCAATTGAACTAATTATTAGCGAATTTAGTGTTATTTAATAGTTACGAATTATCGACAATACTTTCCGAATGATTCTTAGCTTGATAGTAATACGTACTTGTGAAATGACATTTCTATGTTTTATTAAATACAATATTTGTTGGTATTTGTTAATACTATAGGACGTGTCGAACTATTTTTTTTAACACTACGAGTATGTCGAAATGTTAAATTCTTTTTTTCACAATAAAGTTTATTATTATTATTATTATTATTATTATTATTGTTGTTGTTGTTGTTGTTGTTGTTGCTACGTAAGAAAAAATCGAATAAGTATTGCCAGTGGGATTATGCAATGCAGTTGAAAGGATTGTAGCGTGTAGTTCAATAAATGAAACTAGAGTTTCTTGTATTATTGTACATTGAATAACCTCGGAAACTAAAGATAGATGTGTCTTCACACCTTGAGAAATCTCTTCTTGAGGATTGAATTCTATATCCGGTCGCCTAATGCGGAAGAAGTGCGGAAGGAGGAGGAACATTTTACAAAAAGGAAGAAGTTAAGTTTTTAGTTTAAAGCAGCGCGCTGTGTGCGAGGAGTCGTAGTTGGATCAAATTTTCGTTGTTGTTGTTGTTTTTTTTTGGGGGGGGGGGGTTAAGTCATCGAAATAAAAACTGATTTGCACAAAATTTCATTACTAAANTAATAATCGTTCCATATTACATTTTTTATAATTCTAAATATTACAAATACTTTTTTAAACAAGTATACTATTTAATTTTTCAGCTTGAAATAAGAAATAATTGTTGATGAGAATCGAAATAGCGAACCACTTTTCGTCGACGGAAAGTGTATAGAAAATGTGTGGGAGGTTTTTTTACAAGATTTGGAATACGATTCGCTGGTTGAAAGGAGTAAGGTTGAAGGAGAGAGCACTGTATGGATTTGTTGAAGCGAAGCGAAGGGGGGGGGGAGAGAAGTGTAATATCCGCAGGGGTTGTGGAGGGCGAAGGGCGAAGGGCGGAAGCAGTGTCCGGTGGGCGCTGTGGGCCTTTGCCTCTGACTGTGAGTGATCGCCGCGTAGTAAAAGCAAACCGTTGCGAACCGTTGCAGCAGGATGAGAATGAGAGAGAGAGAGAGAGAGAGAGGTAATGACAGCTTTGAGGATTATTGGCCTTTACGACCAAACAATTTATGCCGCTCGCATGGAATGTCGGAAATGATCATGAAGATTCATTAGGAGAGGCCTCGTGTCTTCACGAGCAGTCGCGGAAATGTTCCCTGGGATCGATGATACCGCAGTAATTGTAAACATGTGGTTTATTTCTGCAGTTGGATAATATTGATTTCTTTACATTCTGTTTTTTACTTATGGTTTCTTTCTCAAGCCACGTTACAAGAAACTAATTATTCTGTATATCTATAGAATTAAAAATATCTTCATTACAATTTTCAACGATTGTTCTGGAGTAAGAACTCTCCTGTTTTAAGAAACAAAAAGTTGAATAACTGGCGACAAGATTAATTCCACAAGACGTCTAGAACTGTGTAGTAGATTACAAATTTACATATATTTCATTAATTTTACGTAAAAACAGTGGACATAAATTAATTAAAATAAATTCCAATAGTGTACCCCCCACGAAGAGGATGAGCTCTGTTTCGTAGCTCAAACGGGGGACACAAAAGAAGGAGACGAGGCAGTAGCTTTGACATTATAATAAAGGTAACATTAGACGAATTACATATGTGTTTTTTTTTTGTGTGGGGTTTTAGGGCTCGTCAACATCGAGGTCATTAGAGCCCTCAAAACTTGTACAGGTAGGGAAAATGCAGTTACGCACTAGGGAGAACCAACATGACTCTCCCTGCGTGTGGGACTCGTCGAATGACTCAACCCTACCCACTAAAAACCCTCCTGATCTACAACTCGAAACTCCAATATCAACACATCTCAAAACATTACACACATCATTACAAAACTAAAATAAAAAAGAAAGAAAGAGGAAAATGTCCTAATGGCGTCGGGATCGAAAAGAACAAGAGGTGACCAAGGGAGGTCAGGAAAGAGAAAGGAAGGAGCATGGCACAAGTAAGTGGAAGTAATGCCAGACTCGGCTCCGGATCCCGTGTTTACCAAACACGTACTTACTAGATGTAAGTCCCCTGGGGGTACATATTGTTTAGTCCCTATTAATATACAAAGAATTCCATTAAAGATAGAGAATAAAATTTAATTAAAAAATGGGGGGATTCTAGAAAGTTCGAGGAGAAATTTTTTCAGAATTTGGCCAAAACAAAATTGCATCTTGTCGCTCACGTTTCAGTATTATCGCATCAGCGCTGATGTTCAATGGACTCAAATTCATTTAACATTCAAATGAATAGAAATGAATATAGGTAAAGTCGATTTGTTGCCATTTTGTGGTAATTGTTCTTGTATTCAATCGATTGTGTTATTTATCTACAGAATCCAGCATTTTGTAATTATTCCATCAATGTGCCTTTATCCCATGAAGTCACCTCAAGAGTCCGTGATGAGTGTTTAATAAATAAATAATTGGAATCCAAAGAAAGAAAAGAAAGAACAACAAATGAAAACAATCGAACGGTGGCGCGCGCAGCTTCTAGGACTCTGAAGCTCGAGACACATGAATCGCGCGTTCTCTTCCTGTCTTCCTTCCCTTCGTCCCGTCAGTCACTCTCCAGATTTCGACGGAGGTTTCGCGAACGGAGAGTTAAGGAAACAGGTGGAAATAGTGTTCGCCAAATTCAATAACTTTCAGGTGATTTGCTGCTGGGAATGTAAGAATCAGTGTTCGAAAGTTACTGATACAAACAGTGCTACATACAAATTGCATAAATTCTGAGAAAGATTTATTTCAGTACGTAAATAATTAAAAACATGGGACCTTCTGCCGGACGAATACTACGTAGAGTTTACAAAAGATATCACAAAATATATAATATTTATTCGTCCATAAAGGGTCGAAATTCTTGAATTATTTATTGAACTTGATTATATAATGGACGTTAATTGTAATAGAATTTATTTCGTTACATTCTCAATATGTAAAATAGAGAAAAACTTTCACAATGAGTTGATTTACAATAAAGAATATCTTCCGCATAAAACAATTAAGATAACTTATTTCACTGACACTTCATGTATTGATTACTTTGTTTTGTTCAATATGAATACGTACAGTAGGATATTCCCCCCCCCCAAAAAAAAAAAAAAAAAAAAAA
>NNCF01127972.1:75066-85311 GCA_002313205.1 Laupala kohalensis
CTTCCGGAGAGTCCTAAATTAGTTCATTGTCCTCCACGTGGTCACACGCAGTTTGTAACTTTTGCTATTTTGACAATAATGTTTATTATGAAAAAACTTACATGATATTGTGTTTTTTATTTCACTTTGACGCAAAACAGAATATTGAAATGTTGATTCCTAGATGTAAAAACTCTGTTGAGGACTTCTCTTCTTCCTGTAGTAGAAGGTTCATCTTTAGAAATTAGTTGCATTAATTCACAAACATCGAATGTCTTCTAATCTTTCTTACAATTGTAACGAATAATATTGTTTTAAGCAACTTTGAAGCAAATATAATTTCTTCTCTCTCATGCTTTCTAAACACATACTTTTAATACCAAAAGCGTTCTTTGTCTTCTATCGTTCAATGTGTTGAGAAAGGAAAAAGAAAAATATATGAAGTTGTTGTAAAATGTTAATAATTGTAGCGGGAGCTCGTCTCGCATTTCCTTATTATTAACAATAATACAGAGGCGATGAGGGAAGAAAAGAATTCAGCCTCTTCACCTTTTTCGAACTATTGGATGCAATATATTTTTGTAGCTCAGATGAGGTCCTAACACGTGGGAGGAAACGTTAGCTGAATGTAATACATGTATTGAAACAGTCTCCAAATTTATTTATTTTTTCTTCCCTCGGTGACACTATCCATTTCATTGTATTATTAATGTACACATAATGAAGTAACTAGCTTAAGGTGCTTGATAACTTTTTGGGTGTATTGTTTATCATCTTAAATATAATCGTGACTACACGTTTTGTTCTTTGCATTTATTTGGGTGATAATTATTTAATTTTATTTCTTCCTGTGTTGAAGCGAGGGATTTGAACGTGCAAATGCGAGTGTAAGAAATCCATAACTAAATTGAATTTTCTGTCTCTGTCTGTACTTTCTTCGTGATACTTTTGGGGCTGCGAATGAATGTTCCTCCGTCTGACTGTCGGGCGCCTCCCTTCTTCCCTTCCCCTCCCTTCCCCACCCTTCCCTTCCCTTCCACGTCTCCCCTCCCTCGTAAAAGACTTTTCGTGCTGCATTCTTTTGACCGCCAGCCATTTTACGGCTCCCTTCTCAGCAACAAAATGTTCCGAGCCTCTTCTCAAATGATATAGGTCAGGCTCCACTTAATGTGAACTTTGTTTCAAAACCTTCCAACGAATTCCCAAGCTCTCTTTAAACTATTCATTCTTTCCCTTATTATCTTCTTGTGTACCGAAGATACCTCCCTTCAGATGACAAAGTAAGCCTCGCACGAAACGAACCACTTAAAATTAATATCTTTTTGAATCCTCATAGAAATAAATATATTATACGCTTGTTTTATTTTATTTTATTTTTTGAAACACAAAATGGTCAATGACTATTAGACTCGTGAATCAGCTCTGCTTTGAAGTATATAAATCATTCTTTTATATCGAATTGTATTTGCAAATGATCTGAAGTAGAAGATTCGTTTTTCATAAATTACGATGTATAATCTTTGTCGAGAATCCCTATAAATATTATAATTCAGAAAACTATTTTCGGAGAAGTACAACACAATTCTATAGTAAAAGATCGTAAAGAAAGACAACGCCGCGAATGGATGATTCCCTGGGGGCATAGTGCGATGAAGGGCGTCAGTTCTCTTATTGAAAGGTGTCTTATATCTTGTGACTGAAGGCACTAAACGTCATCCTCAAGGGGATTGGACCAGGGATCTTCGTGTGCGACTCCCTTCTCCTCCTTCTCTGCACTTCGCTGCGCCGTACACCTGCACTTTACTATTAGCTATTCTCTGATGACGAAGCGTTTAGATGTGCTTTATTTTCTATTCGTGTATTCCTATTTTAATACGTGAACATTAACGAAGGCGTTTCACGCACCTGTGAATGTATTTCTATGAAATAAAACATTTTTTCTTATACAAAGGAATTGTTTTTACAAGTTTAATGAAGTATCTCGTAAAGCGTATTTATTGGTATTTGTGAATCATCATTATTCCGCTCTCCGTCAAATATCTAAAATAACACGCGCTGCAGTCGTTTCGCCAAATTGCAGAAAAGTATACTTCGATTTCTGTATCATCACTCAGCATTATGAATTATGATGCTGAAAGAACATTATGTAATTTTCTATTAGTTAATAGTATATTTGTGTAAACAATATTCCGTAACTCACTTTCACTCGTTTGAAAACAAAAGGCGCGAGTGAGAACAAGCGACTGCTGACTGAGCGCATCGCATATTTTTTTTGTCACGTCCGGGTGACGTGTAGAGAAATGTCATGAAAAATTTAAAAAATAAAATAGAAAATTAAGAACAAATCAAATTAAAATTCCATTTTTTTTGTAATTAAAAGTTGGTCTTATTTTTTTAAATATAAGTGTTTCTTCCATCAGACGCAACGTATTATGATTGCAAGTATCTATTTTTTTCATTTTTTCATGTTTTACTGATTTAATTCTACCTACGCTGCTAGTATCACCTTTTTCTTCTTGTTTTTTTTTTTTTCAATATTAGGAAAAAGACTTTTGCTGTATATTTCGCCGTATCTAAAAAGTCGATGTTTTTGACCGAAAGAGCTATTTATGTTGGCAGTAATGATTCGCCCCTTGGCGTTGGAGTGTTGGCGCCATGGAGACGGGGACGCCGCGTGGCCTCCTCTCTGGTCGGCTTCGATCCCTTGAGCCCACAGCCCACAGGCCTTGGCACTCAGTGCTAGACTGATAATTGCCTCCATCATTACATCATCATCTTCTTCTCTTCCTTGTGCCCTTTTTTCCAACAAACAGTGGAAGTGGTCAGTGGTTAATTGCATAATTGGTGCGGAGTCGCTTTCGGATTCCACAAAAACGCCTTTTTATTTCTACGAATTCATCGAACAGTTTCTCCCTCTTAAAATGGGAAAAGGATTTTCGTGTTCATCTTCATTATTATACTATAAGAATATTTTTATGGTTGGAAAATACTCGTCTAATTTATTTGATTTCAATAATAAGTCATATTTTGTGAAAAATTTATAGAATAGAATCATTTCTTGACCCACGTATTTTTAGCGAAAATCTGTGTCCACATTTTTTTTAATTTTTGTGATAAATTTTTGTATGTTAAAAAGTTTAATGCTTTGTTTTAATGATTTTTTATCTCTTTTAGTTCTCACATTGTCTTTTGTCACGTTAATTTCTTGTGGAATTATTTCTCTGTAAAACGGTCAAACGTTGTTATAAAGAAACGCGCTTTGAATCTTTTGCTTTGAAGCTGCTGCTGCTGCCGCGGTAGCGCTCTGTGGACTTGTGATCTCTGTAAGGGTCGCTGGTCTTTTGTCCTTATCTCCATTCCTTCTCATTTTTATATTCTTTTAGTAAGTTCCTTTCAATGCCACGCTTCTTTGAATTCGTTTTCTTCCCTTGTGGTTGATTTTTTTTTGTCTCTTTCATTGCTGTTAAGAAGCCTAATCCTCTGTACCACCAATCTGAGTGTGAAAGAGATATTTTCTTAGATTTAAAATAAAACAATTATATCTTTTTGTTTTCAAATGCACTTTGAGTACACTCCTTCAAATTGTGGGTGTGATGCAATCAATGAAGCTTTAGAAATACATTTCCAAAAACTAACATGAATTCTCATTTGACAAAAGTAGGTCTTATTTTTTCATGTTAAAATTTTACAAATCAAAGCGTGGTAGTTACATTTCAAAACCACTCAACCAGCTGCGTAGAGAAAGAAATCCAAAATAGCCGAAGCTCATTTGCTCGTGCAGGATCTGTTACGACCTGTGGAGGGAAAAAATTGGTTTCGTAGGTATTATTATTGTCTCAGGATGATCATAAAGAATTATTGTAACGTTAACTGAAGTGAAGAATTATTGTATGAGTATTTGGTTTCCTATGCATCTGCGGTGAATGTTCATTTCAGTAAAGGAAGGAGAACATTGAGAGACTGTTTGATTAACATTAAAAGACTTTGAAATAATATCCGTCCTTCTCAGTTATTTTAATGTTTCGTTCCTCATGACGATAAGGGAAAGTTAATTATTTGAAGGAATGATAAATTACTCGTGGACTCTTTGCCTTGGTGAAAGATGTATGATTTGCCAACATCACTAGATCACGCGAGACCCTTTTTAAGTTCCATTGACGTTCCTCTGAAATGTAAACAAATAATGGACGATTATGATGTGGTTATCCGTGTTTTATGTGAAATTGTGGTGAATAGTTAATGAGTTATAGCTATTTGTAAATAGTAAATAGTTAAATGGTAATAAATTAGTTGATTATTCCCCACATGGTCATACGCAGTTTGTAACTGTTTCTTTAGACAATTAAGTTTATTTGTCTATTGAATACGCAAAAATTATTACGATTGGGACTTCATAATTAAATAATTGCGCTGTCACATTATAAGAATCGTATTTCGATTAAAACGTATGTTTGAATTCTAGTCCTTTAGTTCGCGTACGGAAGACGTAGATGTGTATAAGNGTGGGTTGGGTTGGGTTCGGGGGGGGGGCGGGAGGGGGGGGAAGCAGGAAGCAGGAAGCAGGAAGCAAATCATCCATCTCGTCGTCGTCGTCGTCATTGTGATGAACCCACTGTGTCTCTTCCACCCTTTCTTTCCACCCCCAGGGCTCAAGGACTCGGATGCAAATAACTGCTGCCCACCCTCTTTGTAGGGAGCAAAAGGCTCAAAGGGACTCAGACTACTACTACTACCACCACCACGTCCGCTCGCCCCTGTTTGTTTGTTTGAATGTCCACACGTCGCATCCGTTGCGCATCAAAGATTCCGTGGCTCTGATATGGAGGAGAAGGGGATGGTATAGTGGTATCAGCATGAGTGAGTGGGTTATAATAACCAGGGACGTTATATTCCTCTCTATGGACTATTCACCAAAGACGAAACCATTCATATATATGTGTATGTATATCACTCTATATATATTCTCAAACATGATTTAATGTTCTCCTCTCATTTTAGGGCTTCGTCACTTAGATGATGCAAATGTGCAAAAACCATATATAGAGTGAACACGTCAGTAAGTTGTCCATGTTCTCTATTTCTCCTCATAAATCGCAAATAGAATCCTCAAAAATCCCCGTTTAGGAAGCTCGTTTAGAATGCAATCTGCGTACACCAACTTAAATTCGATAAACAACAAGAATCCACAGTTGGTACCTCTTGGGAGATCGGAGTCTTTGACTGGTTTCTCATTTGCAAATGACTGGTTTTCTTTTTTTCCGGAGAGGAGATATTTGGGGATTTTCGAAGACATTGACAGAGTTTAAGGGGGATTATGGATAGGCAAGTACAAATTCCAAAGAATTGATTCATTCAATTTTCAACTACAATGACGTACGTGACAATATACTAGATTTGCGTTCATGGTCAGCATTTTTTAAAAGATTCTTTTAAACTTAGATGAAAGATTAAGATCTGCTTTTTCTCAAGTCTATACCTGAATTACATTTTCTCACATATTAAGTGACTTATGTTCTTGCATTTTATGTCCATTTATCACGAGAATATTACTAAATTATATGAGTTTTAATGAGAAAATCTTTCGGAATTATGATGAACAAATATAGGCGTGTATACATTCATACGGAAAAGTTTAGAACATTGCTCGTAAAATACGTCGCTTTTTATGGGCCATTTCCTCTTTTGTTCTTTCCAAAAGCCAATTCTCGCTTCCTTACTCGTCCAGAGGCTGAATACTACTGTACATAGAATTATTCTCCTGGAGCGAAACATGTCATGTCGCCAGCAAAGATTCCAAGACTCAGAATCAGAGAACAACGATGAAGGAACGTCGCCCTTTGTGCCTTTCCACTTCCACTTCCACTTCCGCTCCCTAGCTTCCGCCTTATATTGCCATCGATCTGTCATTACATACATTGCATGCATTGCTCAATGCTCAATGCTCAATGCTCAATGCTCAATGCTCAAATGTATGCAATGCGCCAGACGAACAAGGAAAAGTTCTTCACTTGCAAAAAACCCTCTATTCTCGTCCAAAATTCTTTCTTCGCGAATAACGTAAATTGTAGGACTGATTGCGTAGAATCATAAATAATTTATTTGTAGTCTTTGGATGCAAATGAAGAAAAGATATTTGTGAAACATCTTTAATTGCACCTATTTTATAGATTTGCTTGCGGTTTAGCCATTAAAACTGAAAGTTGCGACACTAAATCTATCTTATTTCTAAAAGGAATTCTCACTGTTCCTCCCATAATTGATATGATTAATTATTAATACGTAACTAACAATTGCCACAAATAAAATTCTATTACAAATAAATATAAATAAATAAATAAACTTTATAGTGAGAGAAGCAAAAGTTGCAAAAAGCAGTTCGTGTGTGTGTGTGTGGGGGGGGGGGGAACTAAGAAGGGCCCATGGGCTGCAGTGGCAGCGGATTTAATGTTTATAAAAGAAATTATTTAATAAATACGTACTGTTATCCATTTATTGTTCCACATCTGAATCGTAGATGTTTTTTGTGCAGTAAAAACAGGAAATTATTAAAGCAAAGGTCTTAATGGCAGAGTCCCATCCAAGGAAAATCCGCCACTACCCGAAGGAAAACCGGAGAAAAACCCAGGTCAGGATGGGGGATTACAAAGATTAGTTTTTGAAAAAGGAAAGCATTTTTTATTACATTCTTTCTTTTACTATATATTTAAAAAAGAAATTGAATCGAATTGTGTAAAAAACGCCTCCCATGTGACTTTACTCACGGATTAAAAAATATGTATTTTAAGTTTTTTATCACAGACAATTGCCATCGTGTGGAGTTTTCATCTACTTTGATGTTTTAATTATAAAATGATTTATTTAAAAAGATTTATTGCGTAGAAATTCCGAATTGAGCAGTCCATATAACTTAATAATTTTTTGGGATTTTCATATTATTTAATCCATTAAATCTCTGTACATATTGTAAAAAGTATTAAAAGTCTTAAAGTTCCATTGAAAGAAAATTCTCAAATGTCGAATACGATGAAGATGAGTATGAATTGTTTGTCATTTTGAAAAGAAAAAGATAGGAAATATAAACAGTTTGAGATTTTAAAAAAAATTATAAACAGATTAAGCAATCTGACACTGATCACGAATAAGCGGAGGAGATAAAGCGGATCCACTTCCTTCCTACTTCCTTATCTGGGAGGAGACGGTCTCCATCCAATCGCTTCACTTGTTCCAACAACAACAAATTCCTTGTCAGCGCGCGCGGTGCGTCACGTATTACTCTTTGATAAACGTTTTCAAATGTTATTCTTTCTCGCGAAGTGCTCACGAACAAAGCGAATCCGTCATAGAACAGAACACACACATTCTATTTCTGTCTTTCTGCAACTAGTTTTTAACTCTTTATCTTTCCTCTCATTATCTTTTATGTATGAAAAACCCTACGTCTCTACGTCTCTCTACAAAACGAAAGAAGACCTCGGTTCGTGTAGAGTCATCAATAAAGTTTTCGTTTTACAAAATCAATTGAAAGAGAAAATACAAATTATATTAATCTCTATGTTCGTGATTTAACTCTCAGATTCCTTCAGCGACATTTTATTATTTGAAGTAAAACGACGCACAGTTTATCTATTTGTTGTTGCATGTAATAACAGTATATATTAAACGTTGCGAGTTCTTCACAACAAAATATATTATTCGTCCATAAAAGGTCGTAAGTCTTTTATTATTAATAAATTTATTGTCAAAAAACAGTACAAACTGCGTATGACCACGTGGAGGACAATAAACTAATTTACTCTCCGGAAGCAAGCAAGGGACCATCCCATCAATTCCGATCAAGGGCCCTAAGGCAGAGGCGGATTCAAAAATTTCAGCAAAAGTTCCTAGATAAGATAAAAAGTTAGCTGCGAGTTATAATACATATATAATGTCAATATGTTTGTAATTTAACGCAAATATGTTTGTAAATTTACATGTACAAGTTATTATCGAACTATAGAATATTATTATTATTTGCATTTCAATTTATAATTTAACTCAATTGAGAAATGGAAAACATTTTATTCTAATTAAAAAGGTAATCATCTTATCACTTACTAATTTACCACATAGTCCGTGGTAGTAACTAATTTTTGTTCATAAATTCCTGTTTAAACAATATTGTCCTTACAATGTGGCAAGGAATATCATCTATATTCCTAGTATTTTAAATAAATCATTCTCTCGCGTGATTCTAACGTTATAATCTACGTCATTTCCAAAAGAACTTTCACTCGAAGTGGCCATGTTCTTGTTGCAGCAGTAAGATTCATAGACTCATCCTGTTCGCCATTTGCCGTCATTTAAATGCAAAACTTATCAACGCGCCGTTGCCGTTTTCCATCACAGCGACAGCCAATTTCCCTTTTGCAGGTTGCCAACCAAATTCCTCACTCAGTCATAATGGATGGATGGATGCATGCTGTTTTCTCGTCCTCCGACCGGATCGAGGGATGATGGCGCTGATAGACACCCCTGTCTGCCTCAGTCAAAGTAGTAGACTCGCGAATATGAAGTAACACCTACCTCAAAAATTTGGACATTTTTCATATGTAATAACGGTTTTTTTTTCACTTTTTGATGACAAATCTCATACCGCCCCCTAATTTGTAAGATAAATATGACAGTTGTGGAATGTAGGTTGTACGGGAGGGTCATTCCGTATCAAATCAACACAAGGTCTAAATCTCACCATCTCAGATTTTGAAATTATTTTTGAAGCGATGTAGCCATCATACAGATTGAGAAAAATACCTCTACATTCTTTTATTGTTTTAGCACTAAACCCATTTTTATCACACGTTCATATTTTTTCAGGTGATTAACGCGGATATAAACTATTTCAAGTATTAATTTGAAAATTTTCAGAGTTGTGCGTTTTGGGAAATGAAAAATCAAAAAATTGATTTAATCCTTCTTGACCTATGTCGTGTAGCATACCAACGACACCTCTGCCAGTTCTCTATCTCTATGAGCAGAGCTTTTGAACCAATTCAAAAGTTTTGTTTTGGGGCGATTTGTTTAAACTTTACATTGCTGTCACTTCTAAACGGAATGAAATTTTACAACAGTGCTCTGTACTTTTCTTAATCTACATGACGCCGACCTCCCTTCAAAATGTTATCAAAATCTGAGATGGTCGTGTAAAGAATCTATTAAAACTGTTGATTTTACGCACTATTCCAAACATAACTAGTTAATAGAATATGCATTACTAAATACTTAAGATTTCAGGAGTCACTAGATTATGTAAAATACGTACGACAACAATGATATAATCTACAAAAAACACTTTTAGAGTGTAAATAAACAAGGTAGAGCGAGTGCTGGCCATGGGTAATACTTGTATGAGCGACGACTGTATCCTGAATGAAGCTCATACAAAATGTATCAGAATTTGTCTGAGGTCCTGNAGCTGTTTCAAAGCTACAACTGTAGACATTAGTTATTTATTGTAGCTGTGAACACGTATATTATTTGTTTAAATCTTATTTCGTGGTGTTAAGCTGTTTCCTAATTTTATTATTATGGATCGGATTTAAAATGACGATTCAACTTATTGCACCCGAAAGGTGTTTGAAACGCTCTGATAGCAAATTATTTAAGAGAAGAGTGGAGTAAGACGGCGCTAATACATGCCAAACAACATGGGTTCCGACCGGGGTACTCGTGCGAAAGCCAAATACTATCGTTATGTCAAGACATCGCAGACACTTTATACAAGGGACAGAGGAAAGATGCAGTCGTCATAGATTTTTCAAAAGCGTTTGATTTAGTACCTCATAATGTATTAATTCAGAAAATATCAAATACTGGCATAGATAGAAGGGTAGTAGAGTGGATACGTGAATTTCTACATAATCGAAAGCAAAGGGTTAGGGTTTCGGAAATATTTTCGGAAGAAGTAGACGTCACATCAGGGGTGGCACAAGGCAGCGTTCTCGGATCTTTACTGTTTATAGCATTTATCAACGACCTTCCTTAGAAAATAAGTTATAATATTAGATTATTCGCGGATGACTGTATAATTCACCGAACAATAAACAACTCTGAAGACAGGATAACATTGCAACGAGACCTTGATGAAATCCACAAATGGGTAACTATAAATCAAATGAAAATAAATTCAGAGAAGAGTAAAGCTATATGTTTCACTCGTACCCGCTTAAGGCAAAATTGGTCCTATGAAATCAGTTCATATCCAATACCGGAAGTAAATTCATGCAAATA
>NNCF01127972.1:85409-95645 GCA_002313205.1 Laupala kohalensis
TACACAACCCTTGTTAGACCTCTACTGGAATATGCATCGGCAGGATGGGATCCTTATAGAAAATATCAAATAGAAGAATTAGAAAAAATTCAGCAAAATTCGATTAAATTCATAAACATGGGTAGTAATGCGAATAATTATATAAAAATAGAACCTCTCCAAATTCGTAGAAAAAGAGCGCGACTGGGATGTTTGTTCAGTTCACTTAAAAACGAACCAGCGGGGCGGGAAGTCAAAGAGCCAATGTTAGAAAAACCGACTAGATTGGGTTAAAGGCAAGATTCAAAATTTACTTTTTCAAAATTCGTGAAAGGAAACAAGAAACAGGGGTAGGAAAACACTCGTTCCTCAATAAATGAATCAGGGAGTGGAACAATTTGCTTGCGGATGTCGTGGGAGCGCTATCGGACTCAGCAACCTCTCTTAAATTCAAAAACGTTCTAAGAAAAGGGGAGCAAAGAAATTAAAAGGATTAGGCAAAGTTCGGGAAGAATAGATACGTTAGTGTAGATTGGAAGCTAGTGGAGTGAAGATAGTGGGTAGTGAAGTGAAGTGAATTGATACGAGGGAGATATGTGATTCAGAAAAAAGGTGGGAAGGGAAATGTAAAGTGAAGGGGCAAATTGTGTCATCATTGAAATAACCAGACACAATTTAGTACCGCCAATTAAAGCACGTCTTAATGAAAATATATCGACAAGATTGCACTAATCAAAAAATAATACACTTAAGAAAAAAAGAAGTCTTCACAATTTTGAATGTTAGTTTGTTTTGATGATGGGACTAAAAAGGCAAAATTGAAACGTCGTCGTACTTTTCAACGTTTTGGTAGAATCAAGATTCGAAAAATATTTGAAACATATTTTCCTACAAATAGTTTCTGCAACTCCCAAATATAACTTTTATTCGTCGCTATTTTTTTATTTTTTTGTGGGGCTTTAGGGCTCGTCAACATCAAAGGTCATTAGAGCCCTTTCGTCGCTATTGATATTTACGGTAATTATTTGTTTCAAATTCGTACTATTTTCTGCTCTCCGCCACCGTTTACATTAGTAGTTTAGGGAATGATAATTTCAACATACCGTGAACGATTATAAATACTTGTTCGGTCACAGTCGGCGGTTTTAGCACTATTCGTCCCTGCGATTCCGTTTCAGGAAATTCTGTTTAAGATGGAGACGATGGTGGAGGTAGGAGCACTCGCGGAAGGACATATAGGAAGAAAAAGGTTGGGATGTTACCATAATGTTAAATAGGTCCTTATTAATAACTTGCATTGCGAGACGAACAATTACTCATTCAATGATAAAGAGAAGGTCGTGTTGGTGGAGGAAGCAGCACCTGGTGCTGTTCCTGCAGCTCCGAAACCAGTCTCCGTGTAACAGGTTTGGCAGCAGCGCCGCGACACCAGCAGCACAAGCAGCTCCTCCTCCTCCTACCTCCTTCTCCCTCCTCCCTCCTCCTCTTTCTCCTCCCTCCTCCTCCTCTTCCTCCTCCCTCCTCCTCTTCCTCTTCCTCCTCCTCTTCATCCTCCTCCTCCTCTTTCTCCTCCCTCCTCTTCCTCCTCCCTCCTCTTCCTCCTCAGAGTCGCTTTCCCTATTTTGCTCTTCCGCGTCTTGATTGACACTTCAACAACAAACAGGAGTCAAGGTACAATGTACTCTTCCACTACAATGAACGTCCGTTACGTAATCTAATTAAATAAACAATGAAAGACTTAAGACCCTTTGTGGGCGAATAAATATATATTTGTTTGTGTAATATGCGTTACTTCTAGTAGAATTTGCACTACACCAGTTGGTGTTGATATAATTTGTTGTTGTTATTATTTGTTGATCACCTGACGACGACTTACAAGGAAGGCGAAACGTTGTGAGCTCTTTTCACACAAAAAAACACGCATTCGCCTTAATTATTAATGAATTCAAATAATTGTAGTTACACGTTGTCTCACATTTCCTTATTAATAACACTGCAATGAAAAGGATAGTGACCATAAAGAAAAAATAGATTTCCAGATTGTTTCAATACATGTATTACATTCAGCTAACGTTTCGTTAGTTTTAATTTGTTATAAGATAGCTTTATTGGTTCTAAGTTTTATATCCTTTCAACATCTCATTGCACTATATCTGATGAAGTCACTACACACACGACAAAACGGGACAAGGTGAATGTAATGTCTTTAAGCAGTCTCCAAATGTATTTTTTCCTCTTTTGGCCTCTATAGAGAAACAATCGTTATTTGAAAACTTAATTTGAAATAAATTCAAAGAGAGTTCAATTTCTTTTATAATCTTCCCAAAAGTTCTTCTTTATGAAACAAATGAAAACACTGCGATCCTACGTCATCGACTCATTGTGGACGTTTCAAAAGTAGCGCAGGTCGTCTATGGACGTTCAGTGTTTCATTATGAGTTTATCGATTACTGAAAGTCGGAAGAGAGAGAATCTTATCAACTGATAATGAGAACTACAACTATTTTTAATATTGGTTCGTTTCATTCCACGTACGATACCTTGATACCTTGATGCCACGATGCGACTTCTCCAGTCACTTGTAAATGAAGCAAATGAGGTTCTCGCAGTTTGTATTTCCCACGATGCGTTTGACCTCGTAATACAATTAGCTTAATTGTTAACAAACGGTATGAAATGAGAAGTCGTATTCATTTCTGAACTGTACCTCAAGAAACAACGGTAATTTTCATTAGTTAATGTCAGCGTATTCTCATAGTCAGCTGTTCGCTACTTGATAGAAATCGCTTAAGTATACTTTAGTTGGAAATACAGTTCGAAATATTCTCCGCGTTGATATCGAAACACTTAATTACATTATTACATCAATGACTGAAAAAAATACAATTTTCTTGTTATATATTTCATTCTTATAATTGGTTTCTGTCACAATTATCATCGTATTATTATTACAGAGAATGGGATGTTTTATCATATATAGTAATAAAAGTAAATTATTCGGAATGTCTGTCGCACGGAAATTGCAAAAAGTAAAAAGATAAAGTTGTTTGAAATATCAAAGGACTCTTCTTATGTGTTATTGCTATTAAGAAACTAAAAAAGTAAAAGCAAAAAGCAAAAAGCAAAAAGGTTAAAATATCGGTGACTTCCACGAGAAGAGAAAACGATGAAAATTGACTGTTGATAGTTTTAGCAGAGAAGCAAAATCTTCACTCGCCTGAGTCTTTTGACTACTTCTATTTTGCCTTTTGCAAAAAGCGGAACACGCGACCGAATCCTAGAAACAAAACTATCTGAAGAATCTGAAGGTTTTCAAAAGTACAAAACGTAAAAGTGAAATAAAAACAGAAGAGTTCAGTAAAATCCTAACTCTGCTCTTCGTTTTTTAAGCATTCTCTGTAAATTTTCTTTTCTTCCTTCCTGGATTTTAAAATAATTCGTAATTACGTACACATTAACATAGCAAACTCTTCCTTTCATTGAATCACACGATCGAAATAGAGAACCAGGGAGACTACGAAAAGTGGATTTAAAAAAACTCCGGCCAACGGCGGGCAAAACGAACAGATTTAAAAGAACAGATTCGTTGACGACGACAGCTACTCTTCAATAACCGACCGCTGTGTAGAAGGTAAAATATGTCAATTCCCTGTACCAATCTTTTTTAAAAAAATTTTGATGTTTACCTAACTTTTTCAAGGTCAGTTCTTATTCTTTTTATTTATTTTTTAACACGGGCAACTCCAGGTAGTTAGATATAGTATAGTTCTGTTAACGATAATAATAATAAAGCTCCTTTATTCTGGCGAGACTCGTACCTTAAGGTCGGCTCTTCCGTCCATTTTAAAATAGAAGATGAGAATTGGGAGGATCTCTTATTTACGTTTTACATTTCATTACATCGCATTTCATTACATCTGTTCATATATCCGTAGTATTCACCGCGTTACGCGATGAATTCAAAACTGCCTCCTGTGGGTCATTCAATCATCACTCTTCTACGTTGCTTTAGTACTCGGGGAGAATGACCAAGTTGTTGGATATATATATATAGCCTGGGGCACAAAATCTCTGTTCTCTCTCCCCACCCAAATGGCTCCTGTTTTCGAAACCATTTTTGGAATCAAGGAGTTCCTTGGAACATAAGATGTCGGGATAATAAATAAACGACGGTTTATAATTACTTTTTGCTTTCTTTCTTTGTTTGTTTACTTTACTTCGCTATCTTGTCCAATTCAACAGAAGTATTCTTTAAGTATGCTTTCGTAACTGGATTCAATATATAGTTTTATGACCAGCGCACATCGAATCTTCCTCTTCACGCAGCCTTCGTTGAAGTTGAACAAACCTACGACGCTGTGATACTGTGCGATGTTCTGTCTATCGAGACACAACGTGCTTCGTTTCGAACACGGGATATTAGAGATTTCAGTTTTATTTCGCTAAAGCTCTAAAATAGTATAATTGAACACCACTGAAACTCTACATTCCGTCAGAACATTCAGTACTTTGTGTTTGCTAAACGATACTCGTTAAATCTCAAGGAATGCCTGATAAAATGTGTGTTTTTAGGGCAAGAAGAATATTTTATTAATTCTTTGACAATTCGAGTAAATAAACTTACTTCCGTTTTCTCAACTCTTGAAATCTCGAGTCCTATGAAAAATGTTCTATCGTTGGGAACCGCTTGCTGTCGTGTGTCTGTGACTCAAAAGAGAAAAGATCGATTCTGAGAAGATATGCCTTCCGGGTACATGTCCGGCGTTTAACTGCCCGTCGAAGAGAGAAAAATGATTAAGGAAGAATGCAAAGATTACTCTCAGAATCAGATGCGACGCGGGGACTTAATGCGTGTTATTTGAGAAGAGGTGTTATCCCTTTGCTTCCGCATTCGTTACATCCAAAAGATCCCAACCCACGAGCCCCCGGGTATTCGGCTTCGATAATTTAACACCACAAACCATTTTTTATTTTCTCCGAATTCACTTTTCAATATTCTCCAGGAAAATGATTATGCAGATTCTCTGTGAGCGCAAACGACACAGCTAATGTGCTCATGAATAATTTCGAAAGAATTAATTCAGAGCGAAACAGAAAATTCCTTTACATTAGAATCATCCACTCATAACGACATTATTCAGGAATAGTTGTCCAAAACTCATATATAATTTATAATGGATTATTTAAAAGTGTTGTTTTGCAATATTCGTTAAGATTAAAAAAACATGTATTTTGTTTTTACATGTTGAAGGTTGGATCCGAAGAGTACCATTCTAATTTAATTATTTTTCTGTGTTAATTGTATGAATGAAGATAATTGTTTTGATTTTTTAAATTATTATTATTATTATTAAGATTTCGAGCCGCTTGGTATTAAATATTCTTTCTTTGTTGACAAACGTAACGCAAAAGAAGTTCTTAGATAAAACGTCACTGAGCCAAAGGTTAAGGTCCGTGCTGACTGAAGCCAAGTTGCCATCTTTTCACAAAACTTGGAAATATTGTACAAAAAGAATGTTCGAATTCATTAATAATTCGGTGTAATTAGTTTTAATGTTGGACGAGAATAATTATTTTGTGATTTTAAAACTTGATAACAAATTTTGATTTTGTTTGACAAATGTCGCATTGTCTTCAGTCACATGATGCGGATGCCGTTTCCGTTTAAAAAGTGTCTTCCGCAGTTTTTGGTGAATTGTAGTTGTAATGCCCGGTAAGAACTTAATGTCATTGCGTTCCTATATCCATGTACTATGTGTATAGTGGGTTTTTTCGCTGTGTTAAACAGGTACTTTTGGCACGATATCAAAAATACAAAAAAAAAAAAAAAAAAAAAACATAAACCCGTGAGTGTTTCTTCATTTCAGCAAATAGTAATTTAAAGTAAAATGATACGAAAGTTTTCTCCGTAAGGGCATGAAAATTAATCGCCTCTGTGTAGAGAATAGTTCAAACTCTGATTTGAAGCGGTTACTTAAGTGTAGTCGCTTTGACAGATATAATACCATAAATCAAATGCATTTTAAAAAAAAACTGTGTTGCTAAATGTGAATTCAAATACATTATTATGTGTTTCAAGTGTGAAGCATTATTCTCTTCTGTTCCTTGGTCTTAGGGTACGTGAGGGCACGTCTCTTATGACCTCGCACCTGTCCTCCACGACGTTTTACAACCACGTCTGCTTTATAACAGCAGCGACCTTTATGGCCTTCCACTCTGGTTGCCATCATTCAATAGCGTAGCATCCACTGCACACGAGGGACTTTTGGTAACAACATTTCACAAAATTAGTTCAACGTTTTGATTGCCGGACACATGTAAGGAAGATGAATATATAAAATTAATTTTTTTATAGCGGACAAGTTTATTAAAATATTTAAAAATGGATTTGACTCACACGTAACATTGTAGTTGGTACTAGAAACATGCTTATGTTTACTCTACGAAGTTTGAATGAATTTGGGAGTGACGACCGAGATCTCCATCTTTTTCATTGAACGTCACATAATTAACATGTTAATGTAATTGCCACCTACGACGTGGGGGGGTTTTCAACTCTTATGATTTTTAAACGCTATACTCAGAATAATCTATAGTTCGATAATATCTTGTACATGTAAATTTACAAACATATTTGCGTTAAATTACAAACATATTGACATTATATATGTATTATAACTCGCAGCTAACTTTTTATCTTATCTAGGATCTTTTGCTGAAAGTTTTGAATCCGCCTCTGCCTTAGGGTCCTTGATCGGAATTGATGGAATACGTCCCTCGCTTGCTTTCGGAGAATAAATTAGTTTATTCTCCTCCACGTGGTCATACGCAGTTTGTACTGTTTTTGACAATAAATTTATTATTATTGCACAGTGAGGTCTACAGAGTAGTGGTTTTATTTTTGTAATATTTTAATAAACGTCTGTGCAATAAAATGTCATTTTATTTCTTTCGTTGTAGTCTTATTACAAACGTTAAGAACAATATTGATATTAACATGCACCAAGGTTCAAACTCAACTCGGGTCACCGAAACTCACAATGCAGTGTACAAACAAACACTATTATCCAAAGAATGTAGTGTAGTGTGGAACAAAGACTTTGACTTCGTGGAACGAGACAAGAGCGGAGCAAGTGAGCAAAAAGTGATGTCGTATTTTATGTTTTTAATTTTTGGAACTGTTAAAATAATGCATTCAACAAGTTTGGTAGTTGCGGTTGATAACTGTTAAGATGTTATTCACCACATTAGTACTCCTGCTCCACTAAGTATGTCTTTGCATCTACTTGTAAAATTTGCTTTGTCTTTAATGGTCAATTTGAATTGCTCTGGTTCATAAGTTCCCATATGATTCACACGGAGCTTTGAAGTAATTGCTTTCAAGACAGGACATTTACTTCTTTGTACTTTTTTTTTGTGTGTGTGTTCTGCATGTCACCTGAGCGTTTGAAAATATTTGATAACTCTTTTTAGTTTAGACTTGAAAATAATTTTAGCTTAATCGCGCAGCTTTTCGTTTGCATTCTTCTCTGGACTAGAAACTTCTCCGATGCGGCTGTNGCATTCTTCTCTGGACTAGAAACTTCTCCGATGCGGCTGTTGCTGTGTTGAAATCTCCGCTAGTTGCGTAAGATTAAAATTTCAGCTCTGACCTTCGAGAGGCAAAGAACTGCCGAAGCGTTAAATGAGCTTCACTTTTCCGAATTATGTTCTGGATCATCAACTCAACCGCTCTAAGAGACAGATGTTTCAATTTAGATAGCATCCATAAAAAAAATTGTCATATCTTCTGTTGTATTAATTAAGCCAGCAGAAGTAGATTTTGATAAGTGAATCACGTTTGACTTAATGATCTGTCGTTAGTGAGAAAGCCGAATTAGGTCCTTGAAAGGACAGCCGAAAAGCATTCTTGTTTTCGTCAGAGCGTTCCTACAAATGTGTTGCTCCAAAATTAGTTTGAACAAATTTCTAAGATCGGCTCTTGGAAAGGGACACGTGTGATTCTATGACAACATATTTGTTAGATACGCGACTCGTATACAGAGACGATACCGCCTTACAGAGAGAGCCTTTTGAAAAGCGTCAGCAAAATAATATACTTTTGGCGAATTGTGAGAATAATGTAATGTTTATCCAATCAACATAAACTCACATTAAATAAATAATTGCGAGACAAACATTTTGTGATGACGAAGACTCACTACGTTTCGACTTTCGTTTGTTGAAGTGGTCGTCAGGTGCTTCAAATTATTCAGAAGACACAGAAAAGGTGTCTGGTATTTACAATACAGTACTACAACATGTTTGTGTAGTTTCTGCTTTTTTTATAAACATATTTTCTGTTTAATATTAAGCTCAATAGTTGTTGTTTCAATTGTTTCTTGTTATGATTTGAATCACGTGACGATGACTTCAACAAACGAAAGTCGAAGCATCGTGAGTTTTTACCACAAAATATATATTGATTGTCCATAACAGGTCGTAAATCTTGGATTATTTATTAATCGTAATAGTTCATCGGTAGGAATATTGCGTGTTTTAATAAATCTAGGTTTTGTATAAGAATAAATATGTTGATTAATTTGTGTCTCTGGGTGCGTCTCTGTCATTTATCCCGGAGCAGAAGTTGACAACTGGGTGTAATTCCAGCAGCACCGAGTATTTGGACATGAGTCCCATTAAATCATTTGGCATGAAGAATAAGAAGAAGAGGTTGAGTCACACATGCGCATTCCATGATGATTGGGTGGAACTGGATTCCAGGCACTTTTTTTAAAACCAAGTCCTCCACTGGACCTCCCGTGCTGAGTGATGACATTTCATTATCTCTCTGTGATACGGTTGTCCCAATGCTAATGAAGAAATGATAGCAGTCTGCCTGGGCGATTTTTGCATGCATGTTGCCTCCGGTTATTGTACGGGACGTACATTTCTTCACCACAGGGCTTTCAACCTCGTGCTGTAAAATGTTCCGTGAAAGCGTTTATTGCCAACATTGCCGCCCTGAATTTCCCGCTCACGCGTTGAAGCTTTATGGCGAAATGCTTGTTGTGTTGTTACCAGTCGTTTCTTTAATGGCCGATAATCGAGGAAACAAGGGATTTTGTGCTTAAAACACTTGTTCTTCACTTGGATTCAAACTAGGGAACAGATTGTTTGACTTCTCTATAAAACCCTTCAGTTTATCTTCAAGCCTGTTTTTTTCGTAATTTATAATGATAAAAACGAAGTCTGAATTATGTTAATTGGTGTCGAGGGATATCATTCAAAAGCTACGTATATAATATATTGAGAATTTAAGGAATGCCTTCGTTTGTTTGATTGTTGCTCTCACTATCTATTGTTACAAACAGAACTAATTTTCCATAAGAGTTACAAAATAAAATGAGACGAGAAGTTGTTGACCCCACATTGAACAACGTAGATTTATACCGAATTATGTTCATTAAAATTAAAGTAAAACTATTTTTATTCTAATTTTTCATGACTTTAACTCATTAATTCATCAACTTCGTTACAACATAATGTTTCATTGTTCATGTTTTAGGCCTCCATATTATAATTTTGCGAAGATGAGGTGGGCATATGAAGAGTTACTTGAGGATAGCGCAGAATTGCGAATATTGCAAGATAAAATCAATGCACCTATATGAACTGTTAGCCCTGAAGCAGATATTTAACCGTTGGCTTACGAAAAATGTAATGTTCTATGGAGTAAACGCAAAACAAAAAAGAATTGTAGCAAATTCGTCGCAACAATGTTTTCATTCTTCTTCTCTTTGAAATGAAATTCGCTTGTTTCGATGTGGCAACTGCGCGCGGACGAAGAGAGTCTCCTCCTACAGCTCTGCTTTCGGGAAGTTGATTGCCTGAAGAGTGCCCGTCGCCCGCCGTAATTACGGACCCCCTCCCTTGCCCCCTTTGCTCCCTGCCTCCCACCTTCACCACAATTTCTAGAAAAGCAAATTATCGGCATTTTTTCTCTCTGGAGAAACTCCTGAGGGACAGCGATTATTCGGATGTTGAAGTGCAGAAGACGAAGAGAATTCTGAATCGAAAATATCCCCTTAAATCCTTCTAAAAAACACTCGTGTTTAATGTTATTAAAATGGATATTTTTATTTAATTATAATTAAATGGGTGCATTACATTTCTTTTTTATATATATATTTTTTTTCATTTTCATTTTTGTTGGCCATTTAACTTTGACCTTCTTGCCTCCAACATTGTCATTGCAAGGTTTCTTGTTTAGATGTC
>NNCF01127972.1:132849-152220 GCA_002313205.1 Laupala kohalensis
ACAGATTATTTTTTTTATGAGCATCAAAAGGTCTCGTGGAGGTCTTCAATCTTTTAGTGGATGAAGAAGTGTTTCCTGTTTCTTAGGGTTTCACGCGGCTGCATCTCTCGACCCCTTAATACCCTCCTCCCCCCACAGGTCAACAAAATGGAACAAGGTCTCATTTGAATGAATTTGATTCAAAACTTTTTAGCTCTTTCAGTGATCAACCCAATCGAGAAAAATATTGAAAAGGTTACTGCGGTGTTGGGTTGTGATGATTATAAGAATTACTAAATTTCGTATCACATTTAATCCATAAATAACGAAATGAGAACAAAGGGCAAAATGTTTAAAACAATTTCCGTTTCCGTTTCGTGACTTGTTAGCGCAAAATCATAAAGATAATAAAATAAAAATGTTTTTTCTGGCTTTGTATGTAGACAATTGTTTTTAAATATCGCAACATTTCAGCAGTGGATTCTTCCGCCATTCTCAGATAAATGTTTAATAAAAATTTTCCACATACGAGGTCGAAATAAATACTTAAATTAAATTATGAAAGTGCACGTGAACTTAGTCCCTTAGAAAAAGATGCGATTAAAAGGGTAGTTAGTAATTGTATTGTGAAATAGTACTTAAACTCAGACAATATTTTCTTGTGGCTTTTCAAGTAACTTATAGCAACAGTGGATTTTCTTCAAAACCTTCATTTTATTTCTATGTGCGCATGAAATTTCGGAGTTTGTAAGAAATTTGGAGGATATTAGACTAGCATCCTTGTCTTGAATTTGGTCCATGAAGAATCATAGGAAAAAATCTCAGTTTTAACCAATTAAGTTTTGGGTTAATTTTATGATGTTCGATATTTCATTCTAATGCGCTTATTAGAATTTTAGTGTAATACAATACGAGGATTATTGCGTGAGATTTATTACCTTTTATTAACTATTGAAGAAACCCAACTGCGTTTCAACCCCTTCTGTGGGCCACCCTTTCATGAGGCACAACAATAATTGTTTTTCTTCCTACTTATAGAGTGTGTATACAAATCACAGAATATAGAATATATGGATCATATACAAAATCAAGGAATAAGGCACAAGACGACACTAGTCCATAGAATATTTATATAGTTCATTACGTTGTTTAGTTTCTTTATTAGTTAATAAATCAGTCGTTTCATTCAACAATTATAAACAATTATAGATGTAAATACAATAAACTAAAATAGGAGGATAGAGTATATCCGTGAACGGGGAATCATATCCTAAATGCAGTTCAGTTGAATACAGAATGTTTCATTATGGCTTCCGTGCTGTCATTTCTCTTCATTAAGCTCGAGTTGGAGCGTGGGAATATGCTGCTTTGGTGCCGGCTTTTGACGCGTGGCTCTATGGCAGACGGCGGTTGCGCGCCCAAAGGCACCAACAGCAGAAGCACTGGGGCGATCCAATTGTTCCTACTCCAGAGCAGGTTCATCATTCGAAATGAAAATATTTCACAGATCAACAGTCATGTGACACTTTGCTGACAGAAAGAGTATTTTGTGCGTCTGTAATTAAGGAACGCTATGATTAATTCATGAAAAAAATACAATTTATTTAAAAAGAAAAATATCTATAGAAGTATTGGTATTCTTTGGTTCAACGGAGGACTTTTACGAGAACTATCAGAAAATTTTCGTTTGTGCAAGATTCCGTTGAAATCTAAGAAGAAAGTGATAAAAGATCAGGTTAGTAAGTGAATAGATGGGAAAATATTAGATACTTTCCATTCCATTAGACATATAATCCAATAAATTAATTAGTATTATTGTCAACACATCAGTTTTGAGCTCTTACGTTTTTATTTGCGTACGTAACGTCCTGAAGTCGATAATAGTCATACACAATAGTTTATAATAATAATAATAATTTATCGTCAAAAAAGAACAGCTACAAACTGCGTATGATCGTGCGAAGGATAATAAAATGATAATACATAACTTTCTCATGTCTGTCTTCTCTACAATAAACAAATCTTTCCGAATATTTCATTCTTAATTCTTCTTGTCTTAATTCTTAAATGTTCTCTACCCAATAGTGAAGAGCACATTTACTTTCATTTTATAGTTTGAGTGACGATGTTGAAAATTATAAAATCTGTCATTATTTTTATCCAAATAATGATGTACTGAAAATACATTGGTACTGATTTTTTGTCAAACAAAACCGTTGTCGACCTATTAAAAAGTATTATTCAAAGATTTGCATAATAATAAATCATGTTACGTCATGTAGCAATATCGTTTATTAAAACATTCTTCAAGTTTTTTGCAAATGTTGAACGCAAAGGATGAGCTCTTCTTCTGTTGAAGTGTTTTGTAAATTTTGAGTTTCTTTTGGAGGCTTCCCCGCCTTCTGACCCATTCACATGAAGCGGGGGGCGAACGTCCTTCCTCGATAACCTTCTCTCTCGTACAAAGAATGATGGCCGAAATATCGTTCAGTATGTAAATCGCGTCACCGATGTCTTCGGAATTTCTGGCTCCTGCGCTCTTGTGGAATGAGAACTCCATAGTGTGTCGCAGCTTCTACTTGGGGGTCGGAGCTGATTGCGTGCGTTTGTGGCGTCAAGAACTGCTTCGCGGATTTGCGTGAAGTTACGAGTGCAGTTAATTTATGAAAGAATTTCCATTTTGGAGGGACGAGGAATAAAAAAGAATTAGTGAAGGTTGATGGCTGTCCTTGAAGGTCCTTCGGGTTTTTTTCTCCCTCTCTAGTGCACAGTGCTGGGCTCTGGAATTCAAACTATAAAATCTTTTTTTGAGAAAGAACGATATTTCTTAAAGGAAACAGTTGATACGTTATTGGTTTCACTCGAAACAATGTATGAAACCTCTGAAATGTTGCAGAACAATTTACTAGTCGTATATTGACTGAGACAGTGGTATTATAAGCCTCAGCGAGATGGCGAAGGCTGACAATGTTGCTAGGTGTCAAAGATATAGCAGAGATGTAAATTTAAGGTCCATCAAATAAACCCCCGAAGTAGATTGAGAGTCACGTGGCTGCCTAACACGAGTTGCCAACTTGTACGAAATGAATATAGAGTATCCGAATAAACATTAACATTTGCTGCAAAATAAAAATATTCGACGCAACACGCTCGATGCAGACAAGAGAAGAGAAGAGCATTGAATGAGCGGTCGACGTTGGCGATAGATTTATTTCTAAAGGAATGCGAAAGTTACGCCAACACAACGCGAGCTCTATTGATGATTACTCTTCTGGACCATGGTGGGGTAAAAAGTGTTGGCTACACTGCGTATAAACCTTATACCAACATCAGAACAGTTAAAAAGAAAATAAATAAAAAATTGTTGATTATCAAGTGAGTAATTACCAACTGCCTAATACCATGTTGAGGGCAATGATCTATTGTGCTGTTATTGTACTTTACAATTCACTATTAAACACAAAATGTATTTTTTTCTTAGGTTTCATTCTCTCTGAGTATATATACTGCCGCGTACAATTTATACAAAGCACAAGAATCACGATAGGCGCTTCTTCCCGGGTAAAATTCCAGCGAAATCCCTCGTAACAAAATGTTACATTCATTGTCAAGTGTGAAGTGAATAAATTTTCCTTTGCTCCCGTTGGCAAATCATTGACGGATTCCATCATGAGCCCAGAACGCTTCCTACGTGGCATTGGACGTAGAGACAAAATGAAATTCGTATTGTATCAGTAATCGCATGTTGTCATAAAAATCGTCACGTCTGTATTCGTATCTCGTTCATTCATTCATTGTACTGGATTCGAACCATCAACTTTCAGTTTTGTATCTTGGAAGAATCATTTCTGTGTTTTGTTTCCTTTTTTTACAAATTCATTTTAAGAAACTATGCGCAGAGAAAATTCTCGTCTGGCATATTTTTGAATCCAAGTTGTGCCATGTTTAAAGGAGAAATGGTAATATGTATTGTATCCTATTTATTTTTAAGTATTACACATATTACGTATATTAAAATAAGCTGCAAGTTAAAAACCAAAAAGTTGGAACAAAAACTATAATCAACTTTTTAATTATATTTCCGCAAAAAAAGATAAATAATAGAAGTAAAACAGCAGTAAAACGATGTCGAAAAAAAATATTTTATTCATAAAAAGTAAAATATTTGTAGCTATAAAAAATGACATTAACAGATCGATACGGATAAAAATCTTTACTCTCATGACCATACAAAGTTTGCTGCGTAATTCCATGTCTGCTCATACAACTACAGATTGCAGGAATTATCATCATCTTCCGCCCTGAACTCTTTGTTTCTTTGCCTCATAGAGTGAGTGGGTACCGAGATCTAAATGTCTTTTCTTTCTCTTCCCTCCCTCCCCCCCCCCGTCACCACCTTACGTCTTGGAAACGGTGAGACGTACGAAAATGCTTTTTAACACAATTTAATATAAAATAAAAATGTTTATATTCATTTTCCAAAATTTTCGTTTTAAGAAACCGGAAGTAGAGCGCAGTGTGTAAATAAAATCGGAATGAGCTTCTACTCACGACGCATTCAAAGACATTTCTGTTCTATGGTTTGACTTCATTAATTTGTTCGTGAGTTATCGGATAAACGAAATTCTTCACACAGACGCATACGACGGACGCCATTGGACACATCCTCACCACGATTGCAATTCGAAGAAGATCTCAAACATTTTTTTTTTCCAACCGATTACTTAACTTACCCTCTCTGTATAAGTGACAAGTAAAAGAGAACAAAAGGAAATGCATCTGCAAATGAACGGGACGCGTGTGTGCGCTTGGGGAGGGGGAGGGGGGGAAGAGGGGGGGGCAGTGGAGGCGAATGTTTTGCTGACTCATTTTCTTCGCCGACTCTTCTGTTTTTCGCTTCTGCCGCTGCAGAGGAGGATTATGCCTCCGCGCGTATGAGTATAAGAGATCTCATTTCATTGGAACTGGGTTACGTACAGTGTTTCTTCTATACACACACACACACACACACACACTACAAAAGCTTATTACCCGGATTCCGTTGCTCGGAATTCTGTTTTACTCTTGTTGGACCAGCGACCCCGGAAGGAAGCCTCAAACAGGTGGAAATTTTGCTTCCGAGGCCTTTTATTGAACCAACGCTTATAAACTCTAGACCCTTCGCCCTAGTTTTACGATTTAAATATGATTTTAATCTTTGTTAAATGCACAAAACAAAAGCTTAACATTTTATGAGAATTGATTTTTTCCTTCTTGAATTGTATTTTTAAATTGAATTATTTTAACACTTCTATTTTAATAAAGTTTTTTCGATAATGTAGGGAAGCCTTAGAAGATAAACATGTGCTGTTGCGGATTTGTTTGTAAAACTCTCGTCATTCATTCATTCATTCATTCATACGGTGAACCGTTTGGGCAGCGCAAGCGATTATACCCCCTTTTTTTGTTTTTTTTTCGGTTTCATCGACATTTGTGGTCATCATTTTCTATCTATCTTTTCACGCAATTTTTAAATAAAAGTTAAAAGCCTATGTTCATCCTGAGCATCTTAACTATCTCCTTTTGCTAATTTCCATCACGATCGGTTAAGTGGTTTAGTCGCGATTAACTAACAAACAAACAAACAAACACATTGACCTTCGCGTTACGCATTTAATTATATTAGTAGGGATTTTAAAATAAAGTACCGAAGTATATGTTTTGGCAGCGTTTGATAACAACTTAACCAAAATAACAAACTGAACAATATTTAGTGATAATAGCATACGAATGTCACCGAGAAATCTCAAAAGTAGCCAAACATGACATTACATTCAAACTTCAGGAACTTGAAATGTCGAGGCATCAAGGGGTTTAAATTTTACAGGAGACACTTATTCTTCCTTTTAGTATTCAAAAACTCTGACTGTAGTTTGAGTCGGTTAAAAACTTATGTGATTAACAAAAGGCGAACAATCTAACGAATAATTGTTTTTTAACCTCTGTAATTGGTACCATACGGTTCAATACATTTTTTTAAAATTTTCGGTGGACGAGTTATCTGTGTGTACTTTTGTCCTCAATTATCTCCTTCAAACGATCTCTAAGGAAATTATCCTTCCATGTGTGCAATGTTGTGTCTTCCTAATTTCGAATCAATTTTTTTTAACTTCTGGTTTTGTCTCTTTTGACTCTTGAATATCCGTTATCCCCTCTCTCTTGTGTTCTTCTTGTTCTTCGCGAAGGCAAAAGTGCTAAACCAGAAGCAACAAAGTGCTTCGTGCGACTCTTTTGTTCCGATGATTACAGTGCGTGGTGAGGGTGGGGGTGGAGGGGGGGTAGGAGCCGTCCATTGCTTTCAACCGTCCAGTGCCGTTACAACTTCGAAAATTTGCTTTTAATAGAATGATTGTACGTTTATTAATTCCACTCTATTCGTCTCACTTAATATCAAAATCTTTTATTATGTGACTAGTTCCCATTTAATCGATGAGAATACGTCACGTCTTATGCGCTGAATTTTGGTTTCCTCTCGTCAGATAATCTGCTAAAATAATATTTTCCTGTGTTTCTAATATACACAATCTCAATATAACATTACTTGATAATCTTTTGACTTCAATATTTGTTACATAAAAGAACATTGATTGTGCTTCTATTGAGTTCTGGAACAGATTAACTTAAATACGCGGAGCAGCAATCGAATAATGTAGCTCTCTTTTATGTCAATACAAGCAACACGTCGTCGTTGCGCTGTTAGATCCGAGCGTTTGTACTTTCCAGCATTTGTATCTATCTCCTGTTCGCCAGTTCATTAGGAGACGATATGCAAAATGTATCTACAAGGATCTCGATGATGCAAGTCTGCTCAGCCATCTTACATAATTTCCACGTTAGAAAGAGGTGTGGTTTCCTACGTCATTCCGAAGCTATTAATTTTGTTTTATATGACGCAATAATTCGCTCGTGACACTCAGACCTCGAGATATCGAAGGAAAACAGACGTCCACTTGTACGCGTCATTGGTTTCACGCACACGCGTCATGCGTACTTTCACGAATGTCGTAAAATTGATATTTTTATTTTATGTTTGATACAGAGCTATATTTCTTATCGACATTTACAGTTAAGGATTCGTGCGTATCACACATCGCAGTGTGCTGTGACCCGATCCGACTGTTGCGATGCAAAAACACATTTAGAACAGATGAAAACGACGACGAGCCAGGAATCGAAGCCGGGACCGCTGCTTTGTCGCCGTTTTCATCTGAAACCGAAAGTTATCACGTGCAGACACGGAAGAAATATGTGCAGATTTCGAACAGTTCAGTTTGTTTCTCTGAAGCGATTTGCTGCGGTGAGCCGATTATTGACGAATTGCTTTCTAGATTTGTTGTTTGAAATTTGTTAGAATCTTTGCGCGACCAATATGTCTTCGAATTACGTGTTATATGTCTATGAGTGTAATAGCAGCAAGTGCTTTGTGTAATAAACCTTTCATAACTTACCATAAAAGTTAATATATCATAGCTTTACGACAAGAGCCTCTCTCTCGTTCGCTGACAGGTTTTCGCTTCATCGCGCTTTGATTTTTTTATAGTTTTTGCTTAGTACGTTATCAAAACGAGATGTTGACATCGTTGTATATTTTGCCTAAATAATGTATCAAGTATTCTGCATGTATTGCTCTCGTTGGACACACGTCATGTACAACTTCCCCACTTCAGATATTCACTTCACGTGGTCAACTGACAATCCCATTCCTTCGCTCGTATTATTTTCTTTTCGTTGGTTTCTGGCTGTAAATTTGTGGCTTTGTTCGTGTGAGTTTTGTAAGTTTTGTTCATTTACGAAGAGGTTTCTGCAATTTTTGTTACGATCCTCAATCTCTTCTTTTGCTAATCAATTTGGGGAGAAAGGTTTCTTTCGAGAAAGCAGAAACTGGAAGATGTGAAATGTGTCCCGCCCGCGATGAAGTCTGTATTTTCCATTTTGGATGTCGAATATGTCGAATGAACGATTCGTAATATTAATTCAGTTAAGTTTCACGTTTTGCTGGGCGATAATGAGTAAACCGATGTTGTAGAAATATTGTCAAAGATAAACTGACCGCCGAATATCGTATTTGTTTTATTGCAATATTTCTTTTACGATGCCGCTGAGCGGAAGAGCGCGGGTACGAACCCTGGTTTCCCTTTTACCTACAGTCATGGAACCCAACGTCTCTCCTTCCTAATTCCTTAATCCGAGTCATCCAATAGTTGTTCACGGATTCAACCTCACACTATGTAAATGATAATGTATAACAATTACTTGTAGAACTTTGTGCAACTCCCATTCACTTGCTCTTGAGTTGTCTCTGTTCTTCGCCTCGATGTGGATGGAGCATTCGAGAACTTCTTCGTGCAGAACCAGCGACATACCTTCTCCTTTGCACACGTCATACCCTCGTTTCTCACCTTTAAAGGGAAATCCGACGACAAGAGATATTTATTACGTTTGTGTTGTATTCTAAGTGCACGGTTCCAATATGGGCGAGATGACTAAGAATTTTATTACAAATGAAGTTCATCCTTCTTCGTATGTGATATATATATATATATATATATATATATATATATATAATCCCCATTGTCATCTGAGACAATTTATGGAGATGATATATCCTAGATCAGAGTACTACTAACAAAGTAACGACATCGAGAAATGTATTCGAGTTTTAGGAAATGAAAATTATTGAAAGCAATGCCGCGGAATTGTTTAAGATTTTAACTTTGATAAATCGAATAACGCGATGGAGACAGAACCAATTTAAACTATTTTATGTCGCAAAGTGAATTGGCAACACTGCTCCCCTTGAGAGAGGAATGCCCTGTAAACACTGCGGAGGTTTTTGCTGCAAAAGTATCAGCCTGTCATTATCTTCCGTCTGCGGTGAGCGAGCGCTGCAAAGGCACTTGTTGATACAATGTTTAAACACAATGGTGGAATCGGGCGCTTCTCCCTACTTCCAATTAAACATTAAGATACAGAAAAAAATTTAACGTGACATTAATTCATAATTTGTAATAAACGTTTTCTCTTCCAAGTAATAATATTATGCCTATGTTGTTTTAGACAAAATCATTAATCCTATATCACGCTGTAAAGTGTTCGATTATTATGTAAAAATGAGTGTTTGGATGTTTAGATTGAATGCAAGCGATTAATCTTCATCACACTTTGTGCTCAGCTCTCGCAAATGAAAATTTTCTTCAGTGTACCTACACTCGGTTTCATGTGGGAAGTGGTTAACACTCTCGCGATGGGTTTGATTCCGGGTTCGTCGCCTTTTTCACCCGAAAGTTATCGAAAATTGACGTGTTTTTTTGTGAAAGCTGTAAGTTGGTTTACGAGTTCATTGATCGTCGTCCAGGTGGAGCGGACGGAACGAGGAGGTGTCTGTTGATCTAAACAAGTAAAACAGTGTGGAACCACTTCAAACACTATGCGTTTGCATTTCAGATGCACGAGACAATATAAATGATTTCATATCATTTGAATTGATACATTGCTGAAATTAGATTCCTTTAAATATTGTATTTAGTGGATGTCTCATGTATATTTAGATAGAAACCATTGACCACATTTTTTGTTGAAAGATATACCGTGAATAAGGAAACAGTATTAATTAAAATGTCATGATTTTCAGTATTCTTTTACCTTTCGGTACCTTTTAACTGCACTCCAGATTCTTTTCCGCCTGACCGCTCTTCACGGTCTCTGTTTGCAAAGTTGTGAAGTTGTGACGTGAAGTGTCTTTCATTTCCTCTCGCAGTTGTGTTCAAAGTCAAGAGGAGGAGCTCTTGAGACGATATGGACGAGAAATGGAGCTACGACGCAATCTCCTCCACAAGTCACCCTCTCCTTTATCCAATGGGAAATCAAGGTCTTAAAGTGCTTCAAATTCTTATTGGTAAATGATGAAAGAGGGTTTGGAATTTAATTTGTACGTGGGATGACTTTGCTGTATCAATAGAGAGAGAGAGAGAGATTTTGCTTCTTAGCGTATCCGCAATGACGGTGATGACGCTAATGACGCTAACCGCAGAATGAACATTGGTGTAATCGATGCATTTTGCATAGCGTACCTTCGACTTGTAAACCCAAACAGACTACTTCTGTGCAAACGTACACAATTAAACTGTACTGTGTGTAGTACACCACCAGCACGACCAGCGCTCGTCCGGCACACGCAACCAAACCAACTCATGTCTCGCATATGAACATAACCTCAAATCCATGACCTCCATTCACTACTAACATCCACACATCAAACAGAGGCGTTAGTGTAACGCACTACGCTAGGAGCGTTGGTGTACCTCTAACTTCTGAGCATGTGGATAGCGTATATACAAAAGCTCCCAGATGCGCATTTTGCAAAAACTTCCCAATATACGTAAAGTTGGGCACTAATTTAGTATTGACTTACTCAATACATGAAATTCTTTGGAATCAGAATTCGCTGACTGATTTGAGAACATCACTGACACTGTAGAATGGTGGTGACTGCACTGTGACACACTGCAAGTGACACACGTTAGTTCTATTAAATACACTATATGGTATAAAAGATAATTAAATATAAAAAAGGATATAAAAATTTTTTTTGTTCTTATTCACGTATTTTAATTTTATTTTAAATCTCACTTTTGAGTGACCTCCGAGAAACTGTCCCAGATTATGGTGATAGAAACTTTTGTATAAACAATTAAATAAAAAATGAAAGATTTACGACCTTTTGAGGACGAATGATACACAATTTTAAAATTAATTGAATGGACAAAGTGTAGTAATTCACATTGCATTAATAACGGTTACATGATGGATTCTGAAAATACGAGTACATTACTTTTGGATTCAAAGAAGTTAATTATTACAAACGTTGTATATCAGAAGTGATTTTTATAAAAAATACAGACGTGAGTTTGAATATACACACATACACAGGAAAGTTATCTGGTATTTTCAATATAACATTATTACATTTTTGTGTTGTTTCTGGTATCTTTTGTAAACATATTTTGTGTTTAATATCATGTTCAATTGTTCTGTGGTTTCATTTGTTTCTTGTTATGATTTGAATCACGTGACGACGACTTCAACAAACGAAAGTCGAAACGTTGCGAGTCTTTTATCACAAAATACAAAAAAAACTGTTCATTCAGATACAAAAGCCGTAAGTTTTTCATGATTTATTTAATTAGAATTTATTATAATGGACGTTGATTGTAGTAGAATTTATATAAACAATAAAAGATTATTGCGTAATGNTAGAATTTATTATAATGGACGTTGATTGTAGTAGAATTTATATAAACAATAAAAGATTATTGCGTAATGTATCGTATGTTAAACATGATGGATAATACGGCGTCTTTTCAAAATCGCAAATCATTATTTCCATGCTAATAAACTCTGTACATTTGAATCCTTTCAACGTCTCGTCCATTGATCGCAATGATTAATCACCTTTTTAAAAGCGGATATAACACTTAACGGTAATGGCGGCGGTGTCCGCTTTGAGTCGACTGATCATTTGAGGCTGCGTGAAATGAAAGACCGTTTAGAAGCGCGTCGTATACTCTTTATATGGCAGATAGAATTGCAGCGTGATTTGGTTTTCGTACAGCGATTTCAAAGCGAAGGATTCGACATTAGGAAAGTTTTCTATTCCCTTTAACTACCTAATATACCTCTTATTCACACATTTTCTAGAGTAGATGGAATAATACCTTTTGTTCAGTGCATTTCCAGGAATGTATAGCCTCTTGTTTATTGACTTGTATTTAATTTAGCTATTTCTAGTTGTGTTCAGAATTTGAAGTACTAGTTAATTGAAGTTGAAATGCTTGGGTTTATATTCACTCGCTTTAATATAAAGAGCACGTTTTCAGATAACATTTTAAATATTGTACGTATTTTAACCCTGAAATTTGAGGAACAAAAAAAAATATATTGGTCCTTAAGTTTCCAGTTATGAAAATAATCTTATAGGAACAGGCTTGCCTAGATTCATAATCTTGTATTGGCTTCCCCTCTGTGATAACTTTTACTTCTGCCCTGCTCCTTAGTTAGGATGGTGGCATATTCTGAATGTGGTTATGAGACCAGCTCTTCCATCTAACCATAAGATACCGAACTGACATTCGTCTGGAGAAGATGACACGAAATCTAGTTTAGAACCTCAATCAGTTCGATGTAGCGAGGATCCAACCCACGATTTTCAATAGATTTTTTATTATTGTAGTCTTTTGTAAAATGGGAAATGTATTGTGGTATTGAAGCTTTGTATCTACATGGGACGATGTGAGGTAGAAGTTGGGTGGTAGACGGGGTTAGTGTTAGTAGGTGGGTTTACCAACAACTTGGTCCACCTGGAGGTGTTAGTAGCAGTAGTTAGTAGCAGCAGAAGGTGGATAGTAGGAACAGTTAGTAATAGTAAGTGAGTCAGTGGCAAGCAAGCATGCTAGCCCTGAGTTACTAGAAGGCCACTGCAATAAGTTATCAATAATGTAAGATGGAACTCTGTTCGGAACATTTAACCGAAATTATTTGATTCCTATATCAATTTCGATCTGCGCTTAGAAGCATAAGGGCAACTGTTTCCATGAACAGTTGAGCAACGCGTAGCGACGCCGCTGTTCGACTGTCGTGGTCTACAATGCATTGTGGGAGGAGCCAACAGGCAGAACTTTCAGTAATTGCTCGCGTGAGGAGGATGCAGCAGCTTCAGTAGATGCGACATGAGGCGATCGAGTGTCTTAGTTACGGCTTCAGAGGTCTAGGAAACGTGATCTTCTTTTAAAACTATATTTTATTTAACTTTACTAATGTACTTTTTGGTAAGCCCGATCTAGAATATTGTTTTAGATCTATTCTCTTTGCAATCTTGAATATTAATTTTTATAAAACATGCTTGTTCTAAATTGTGATTATTTGATTATTTTAAGGGTATTTATTGTCGAATAAACTAGATTAAGATATGTTTTACACGTTCTTCCTTGATTGAATGTGGCTTCTGAAATCATTAGTAACTTCATACTTCTCTCTCTGTATGAAACATGAATATTATTTTGCACCAATTGAATATCGTTCACAAATTCATTCTTTTTTAAATTATTAGTCCCACGATTCACGTCGTATCTATTTAAAAAGTTAATAATAAATATTTGTTGTTAAAAGATTAAAGTTTCAGAATAATAATCGTATTCTCTTTGGCTGTTGGGTTAATCGTAATGTCGAGTCTTGCGACGTAAGACGTTCCAGCGATGGAAATAGACGAATGGAAATGTCAGAAAGTTGTTGATGATTGTTAATTTACTTCTCTTTTTCTTCTTCTTAATGTGGGAAAATAATTTTATTATCCATTGGGAAGAGGTTTCAAAGATTTCAACTGAGTAAATCGTTTTGATGCATCTTACGTAAATTTAATTAGTTTCTTCTTTATTTTCGATATTTCTGTTTAAGATTAATTTGACACACGACAAGAGTAACAGAATTAGCTACTACACGCAGGTTTGTCATATTCTGGAAAACTATTACAGTTTCTGTGAAAGTAAGAAAGTAAAAACTAGGAAAGAAGTTTATTACTCTCTTCGACAGTGAAGTAGAAGGAAAGTAGTATTTTATGTAAAAGCAATTTTGTGTTTTCGATAAAAATCTCTCTTCAAATTGCTTTAAAGGATATTTATTACGGTTTTTTTAATTTAAGCTAAACAAGACATCGATTCCACATTTTCCCCAGATGTTGTAAATCTCTCTCTCTCTCTCTCTCTTTGTAATTGGCGTTTGCCTTGGAACGGTGGATGTTGGCTCTCTTTATGCGATCAAACATAATTTGTAAACTCCCTCCTCCTCCTACTCCAACAGATGTTTTTTTTTTGGTGAATCGTGCGCTGAGGGTAAATGAATCGCAGTCACTTAATCGGAGCGATGTATTATTTGGAATTCTCTAGTTCATATTTTACCCGCTGCGTTTGTGCTGCGGAAGAGTCTTTACACACTTCGCTACTCCACCTTCAAGATGTAAAATCTCTCTTAAAGTAGTGTAGGTTTGTAAACATTTAAATTCAATTACATCTACATTTATTATGATTAAGGTAGGATTTTTTTAGTCTTTCTACAATGAATAAACACGGCAATGAAAGAGATGGAGCTAAGAATACGTTTAGTATTCTGGACAAATCCTCTTTTGTTTCAAAAAGTCTGCATATTCTTTTTTGTTTTATTTGAAATATACTCTTTTACTGTTCTCGATACGTTTTTAAAATAAATAGAATTTGTAACATTTTTCTTCTAATGTATATTTGGATTATCTAATAGAATAATAAACATTTCGGTTTATAGCCAAAAAAAGGAGTTTAAGTTTAGAATTTTATTGAATATTCTGAATTTCTCTGCATAATAATAATAATAATAATAATCAATGAAATGTAAGTGAATTGTTCTTCATTTACGTCTTTCACTTATTTCATTCTCGATGATTCGGGAATGATATTTTCTTCTGCTAGTAAACATCACATTTGATGTGTCCGAACATTGCGAATTAGGATTTTGTAGTTCATCAAACATGTGGCTAAGAATAAATAGCAAAGTTGTGTAATGTCATACACTCAATTTCTGTATCCACATTCATCCTAAGGTTTTATGCAAATATTAATAATGAGTGTGAAAAAAACTAGTAAATTTCCTTCTTAATACCAACCTTCTTCATGTGGTGTGGTTTTGGTTAAACAGTTATTTAATTTATGGACAAAACTAAAGATTACAATTTTCTCCTCTAAATGAGGATAACATTCAATGTAAACGTTTTATATACATTGTGTATTTTAAGAAAAGTACCTTCCTAATTCTTAAATATTTCGCAGTTAGCTCTGAAAACAAATTAATGAATATCATCAATTGTTTAGACTTCAATTCTGCTGATGTAACAATTATGGCACTGATTTTTATCCCTTGCACATATTTCTTTATTGTGGACGAATTCAGATGCATTTACTTGTGTAATCGAAAGATCTGATAGATGAATATTGCTAACACGATACATTTCAATTCTCTTCGAATTTGCTATTCATTGAGTGTGCGTGAATTGTGTGCGCAGATTTTGCTGCAATATTTGTTAAATTCCTTTTTGCTTTTCCGTTCAGACAAATGCCGGTTCGGTGCCTTAAGTTCCCTGGGTAACCTAACATATCTCGTTCCCAACTCCCTCATCCAAGTCGAACAGCAGCCTCATGGCCTGAACCTCATTTTCCCGAAAAGACATGAAATAGATAAATGATATCTGAACCTGTTTTTCGTTATTCATGTCACTTCTTTTGATTCCCATTTTGGTTCTGTGTGTGTGTTCTTGAGAAAAGAAAAAAAAATATTAAAAAAAGGAGGTGGACTTGAAGGCATGCTGCTGCAAGTGGTAGATGAGAATCACTTTTGTGGATGGAAGCAGCAGCAGCGCATTCATTAGTTGGTGTTCTCACGGGGAACTAGATTCGCGATTCACAGACGGAAATTAAACTCAGAGTTAAATAGAACTCGGATTTTGTTATGTCACGATACTCTGATGATGCGATTCCGTTAACTGTGCAACTAACTGCAATTCCTTTGATTAAGAACTTAGTAGCAATATGCGCAGAGTTCGAGTTCAAGTCGTAGAAAATTTTTAATACGACGTGTTCACTATCTGTTCCATTGGAAGAAAAACAAGGCTGGTTTCGCTATTGTTTGGGTCCATAACATCAACTAGTATATTAGAAATGGAAATATGCATATAGCATTTTAGACTTAGGTTATAAACAGTGTAGCAGCGGTCGTCGTGCGAAGGGGAAAACGCAGTTTGGTGTCTGTCTCTGTCTCTGTCTCTCTCTCTCTCTCGCACATGAACTTGGATGCGGGGAACTCGATACCCGACTGCTGCTCACAAACCCCCTTCACTCCTCCAAGCGAGAGAGGGGACGATGCCACGCTCTTCTCATCACGGACGACCGTTGAGTCTATTTATATGTAAGTCTACGGTGCATACATCTTTACATGTGCTTTCTGGGGATATACGAACGAGACGGGTACTTTCGACAGGCAGACAGCCTGGTCACGTGAGCACTTTATCTGCATACGCGGTTTCCCAACGAATTTACAAATTGAATCAATTTGAAGTGATAAGAATAAATAGATTTACAGCGAACGTCGATAATCCATAGAAAAGAAAATAAGGAAAGAAAAAACCATCTCCGTATTTAAGGAACATCAATTCGTCTGTGGTCCAAAACCATCGATTCTTATTCATATTTTCAGAGCTTAACATTATCTTTTTAGAATCCTTGGGAATATCTTCTCCATATGATGTAGTTGATCCTCATAGACCTCAAAGTTACACGACATCCGTCAGACGTCTCTCGATGAAAAAACTCTTTTGTGTTTTCTCTTTCGTTTTATCTTTTTTCTTTTACAATTCTTGATAAAAGATTTAAGTGATATTTTGCAGCTTTATTATTATTTTTATTATTATATTTATTATACGACAACTTTTATTATTATTTTTATTTAAATAAGAAAAGTAAAGGAGATGAATCGTTAGTACTACTCCGGTGTTATTAAAATAATATCTACCTAGTTTTTTCTCCAAGGAATAAAGTTAATTTTTTTCCCCTTATAGATCTTTAAAATTAAATGGTAAATACTAAAATATGATCAGCCATCTTTACATGTTGATTTTTTTCCAGTACAAAAGAAATTTTTTTTTCTTTTCAAAATCAATCGGAAAATTCATTTTTAAGTAATAATATGATAATAATTTTTTTACTAACACTAAATTATATATTTATTATTATACCAATGAATATATATACACACATACACACACACGTCTGAACTCATGTCTCCATAGGATTTCATGTGTTTGAATATCGCAGCGCATTTGAGCAGCAGCCGAGGCGCCCTAAGTGTAACTCTGCTGCCGCTTGAGCATAAAACACAGCTGATCACGCAGTGACCGCAATTGCGGGTGATTTATGCGCTCCAATGGTCGCACCCACCGACACTCCACTCGCTGACTCACGACGGAGAAGGAAATCTTGGAAAGAACAGATTCATATTTTTCTTTTTTTGCTCAGCAAAGCTAAGAAAGTGTTCTGAAATGAATTGTTTAATATCTTTGACTTAGACATTTTGTTGTGCATCGTCTATTAGAGAGAGGGAAAATAAAAATATTTATGTTCTCTTTCCTTGTTGTATTCTATTCTGTTGCTATCATCTCAGTCGAGTTCACCTTGTGTTCTTTCTATTTCTTTGCGATGGAGAGTTTGGGAGAAACTGAACAATATTTTCTATATCTTTTGGGTCGAGCCTTCGAGAGTAAAACATTGAAAGATTACACGCATTTCTTATATGAATAGAATGTTTGCTGTGTTAAATGTCAGCAGCAATCGAGTTACTCTTAATATTCATCTGGAAGGAGATGAACACGCGAAGGGAAAAGCATTGCCGGCGTCTGTGCAATTACTTTTACCAAAAATATAAAAGTACTTTTTACTGAATAGAGAAGTGAAAACTGTTCTGTCGCAAAACATATTAAATAATGATGTTATTCGAAATGAATAAGCACTAAAATATATTTTTATAGTGCTGTGAGACAAGTGTAAAATGCTCTTAGATTCTTTAATGGTGAAGAGTATCCCCATAATATGCTTCAGGACGTCTATATTTTGGGGTCTCTTGAGAAGAAAGCAAAATAGTACGAGTGTCGTATTTGAAGATGGACATGATTAGTCGTACATTGGTTCTGACGTATCGTTTCAAAACGTTGTCTCGTTCTAAATTTCGGCTTTGAATCATTTATTGACTCAATCCTTAAACGACTTCTTGTTTTGCCTTTTTAAACTCTTTACTCATATGTAATTGTAAAATACTTTGATGAAGTAGGACTATTTGTTCTCTTGGACTCTATTGATTTCAAGCAAATTTTGAAAAAGTAGAATCTCAAGTCTTCAGTCAATGTAATATCATCCTCTTAGTTTGGTCTTCCCAACAAATATCCGCTACAGTTGCTGCGCTGAGAATAATTCTATTCAGATTTTCTTATTTTGTAAGCTCATATTCTGAAGATATTCTCAATGAACAGACAGTAGTTGAGCATAAGATATTTTAATTGGAACTTGGAAACAATAATAGTTTAAACGTTTTATGCGGATATACGTTTAGGATATACCTAATAACTTTAACTTGGCTACATGACAGAGTGAAGAAAGTGAAAGATGACTCGCATCCCATTTTTTTAAGAAATTATCGTGATAGCATTTTCTTTTTGTATTCACGAAACATTCTTCGTAACACAGTGGAACTATGCCTCCAGATGTGGAATAAATTATTATGTCTCTCATTCAGAAGCGCAGTACAAAAGCCGTGGCACTTACGGAAGCTGACAGTTGCCCCACGTGTCCGCAGCAATTTCTCTCATTACCGCGTCGTCAGACGGGTTTCAAGAAAATCTCATGACGTGGCAGTTGGACTCCGAAGCGCTTGAACAGCGGTGACAGCAGAGGACGCTGACGAGAGTGACCGTGGCCCACGAGACGAATGCATCGGGTGATGCGTGTGACAAGACGTCCTCATCTTGGATTTTGCAGAGAAAATCCTGGTCTTCTTCTTATTTTCACTTCCTCTTCGCTCTTCGTCCCCCTTTGTGTTTCCCTTCCTGTCATACAACGTGTGTCTCGTACAATGTTCCTTAAATTTCTCTTTGACTCGTCCCTTTATCGTCCTCTATCTCGAATGTAATTTTGTTTATTATAATAAATTTACTGTCAAAAAAGCAAAAGTTACAAAACTGCGTCGTATGACCACGTGGCGGACAATAAACTAATTCACTCTCCGGAAGCAAAAGCAAGGGACGTAATCCAACAATTCCGACCAAGGGCCCTAAAGTCAGAGGCTAAGGATTTAACTTTTTAGCACTCCCAGATAAGAACAAAAAGAGGTAGGTACATGTTATAATATTCGTATTTAATAAAATAAAATAAAATATGTATAAAGTAAGCGTTGTTATCAACCTAAAGAAGATAATTTGGAAAATATTAAACGTATTCGGGATTTAAAATTGCAATGGACAAAAGAGCGAAGAGAAAAATCCACCTCTACCCGAAGGAAAACCGGAGAAAAACCCGGGCCTGTATGGGAATCATGTTATAAATATGATAAATGGTTCTTGTTGAACATTGGCGAGTTTGTAAAATCGTAATGTTTTATTGAAACAGTTTTTGTACTCTTTTTTTTTCTTTTACTTTTTACAGAAGTAAAAAAAATAAAGGCTGATCTTTTGCGTCGGTCGCTTCACCTCCACTGTTTTGTGGATGCAGACGGAGAGAGAGAGAGAGAGAGAGA
>NNCF01127972.1:157460-176876 GCA_002313205.1 Laupala kohalensis
GATCGGAATTGATGGGATGGTCCCTTGCTTGTTTCCGGAAAGTTACTTACTTTTTGCTCCCCACGTGGTTTGCAACTGCTTCATTGACAATAAAGTTTATTTATTATTATTATTACAACAATGCAAAGACATAAAATGAATGTTGGGAGGTGACTTTTTCCAACCCAGCAAATGCGGAAGACATTGCTACATCTTTCTACTCCTCTTGGGAGCAGCAGCAGCGTCTTTTGCTCTCTTGTGCGTCGAGTGTGGTATCGAAGAGTCGATCTCTCGTATCGATTGCGGCCTCGCGCTGGCTGCCAATCACCGCCTTCCCTCCGATGTTAAAGCACAAGGCACGATCTGTAATGGACCATACCCTTCCACCGAACTCCCAAACGATTCTGCTCTCTGATAAGTCGCTTCCTTCGAATGGAAGGGAATTTGAGAATTGTTACTCGATAAGATTTATCGAAATAATGTAGGAAAACGTCTTCAAATTCGGTGATTAAAACGAGTATCGCGGTGGACTATCGGAAGAGAAAAAATTTAAAGAGCGAACGAGATGATAGATATGGTTTATGTTCGTTCAAAACGGAGAATAAATAGCGGTTGTGAAGAAGACGCGCAGTGTAAACTCACCTCCTCAAAGTTAGAAAAAATATATTTTTATGTTCAGCTTTGATGTAATATATAAACATAGACGAGGAGTACAACATTCGTCTTGAGAAACAGTTGAGAAGGCAGTATATATGACGAAAAGAAAACCTCAGTAATTGACTCTTTTTGTTTTACTTTAAAACATCTTCAGGTTAAATCGTAAAAAAAAAATCGAATAAGAAATTATATTAATGGAAGGAAAAATGAAGTAACGAATGTCAGAAGAAACATTAATAATAATAAAGTATTTGAATTTTGCTTTTTATCGTCCTCTCACTCTGTGTATGTGTTCTTCGAGGCCGGTGATCCGTCCCTCAAATGAAAAATGCAAACGTTTTCGATTTCTGCTAAAATTATTCCATCTGATAAAAAATTTGAGAAATTAAGGGAAGAAGGAAAGTCTCCAATCAATATTCATTAACGTTTTCTTGGTCTGAACACATTTAAAAAGATTTGAGATATGAATACTAACCGAATTAATCAGCGGTAACTCTTTTGATGGAGAAGTGCTGGGGGGAAAAAGAAACCTAATTAGAGTTGAATAACAAGAAAAAAAATGTATTAAGGAAAAGAAATCGTGTTATTCTAATATTATTATTTACTTACTTTTATTTATAACAATTAACGCAACAGTCTTTTTTGTTTCTATCAAAATTTTATTTTTTGATATTTTGAACAACAGAGAATTAACAGAAGCAAAAGCTGATAATTAAAAAACTGAAAATCGATTCATACGAAGAGAAAATAAAAAGATTAAAAAGAAATGAATCGGTGAAAATTAATAGAAGAAAACCCTCGAGGATGGAAAGTTGTTAATTTGAGGAACGTTGCAATCGCGTGGTCCGACTAAGGATTTGTATTCAAATGAGATTTTTTACTATTTTCTGCATTCTTGAGAGGTAAAACGCATTGATCATTACGTGAAAGGAAGAGTTAATTAAGTTATTTAAGAAGAACTAAGAAGAACACTTTCTTCATTACGTGTTTCATGCTTCTGAATGTCACAATGATATTCAAATATATTAAAAGCATCCTAATGTTTCGCTCTATAAAATTGTGTCATCACAGTTTGCAGCCGCAAAGTGGATGACGCTGCTGCTGCTGTTGATGATCCAGCAAAAAGTCAACGTGGTTTCTTTCCTCACTCGACTTCGCTGGANTGATCCAGCAAAAAGTCAACGTGGTTTCTTTCCTCACTCGACTTCGCTGGAAACGTCATGAAAATCATTGATGGCGGGGCAGTGAGAAGTGAAGACGCATCCACGGATCTGTTGCTTATTGAACAACGTAATACTTCAGCAACTTTGCAGTTTATGTATTTATTTGTTTATTTATTTCTCTCTTTCCCCATCATCCTCACAGTTTTTTTTTAAATTGAGTTTTGAATTATTATCCTCGAAAAGAGTTTATGTGCTCCAGAGTTTATTTCGTACAAATTGGCAATATTGGTCATGTGGTCTAGATAAGATATGGAAGGAAGGAAGGAAGGAATGTTGGATAGAATGAGTACACTAGAGAGAGCAAGAAAGAAAACAAAACTTTACGGCATTATCTTCTGGGACAATTCCGGTCAGAGAATTCAAACTTTCAGAATTCAGAAGAGGATAGTTCGGATAATTTGTAAATCTCACCCGCGAAACTCTTGTAAACCTTTATTCAAGGAATTAAATATCTTAACACTTCCCTGCATTTATATTTATGAAACGGCCGTGTTTGTTAAGACCGAATTACTGAAGTGACACCCTTGCTTAATACGAAACAGTCTCGTTCACGAACACTATACACGCAATAGTAGTAATATTCATCGGCCTAGAGTGTGAACCACTCTTTGCCAAAAAGGACCTTATCATTCGGAAATCGTTCTATACAATTCCCTGCCCAAGAATATAAAATACATTATTAAATTGAATATCTTTAAATTCGAGGTTAAAAACTACCTCCTGCACCAGTGCTTCTACACTGTAAAAGAATTTATTGATTTTAATAAAAGTTAAATCCGTCTTGTACTTTATCACGCCATTGCTGTAGTACTTTTTAAATAACTTATAACAATTTCAAAAACTATTTTCTTGCATGATTGTGTTGTCTTATGGCTCATGTTAATTTAGTTTTATGTGTACTCAACTTTGGCACGGTTGTGTCCTTTACTTCTGTAGCCCCATCCTGGCCCGGGTTTTTCTCCGGTTTTCCTTCGGGAAGAGGTGGATTTCTTATTCAGGTTCTCTAGGTTTTGTCTTGGATTGTGATTATTGTAACAATAAATCGTGAATTTAGTGTTATTTCAACTCTTATGATTTTTAAACCCTATACTCAGAATAATCTATAGTTCGATAATAATTTGTACATGTAAAATATTTTTGTGTTAAATTACAAACATATTGACATTCTATTAGTATTATAACTCGCAGCTAACTTTTTATCTTATCTAGGAACTTTTACTGAAATTTTTGAATCCTCCTCTGCCTTAGGGTCCTTGATCGGAATTGATGGAAATACGTCCCTTGCTTGCTTCCGGAGAGTTAAATTAATTTATTGTCCTCCACGTGGTCACATCACGCAGTTTTGTAACTTTTGCTTTTTTGACAATAACTTTATTTATTATTAATCAGATGATTGACGAAGAGTCAGTGTGGTTTCGTTGCGTTGAATTGTTTTTTGTGTGTAAAATCACTCGTGAGAAGAAAAATTGTAATGAATAAATTTTGACGCCATTAAGCCCACTCCTATACCAACTTAAAAATATCTTGAAAGTAAAAGTACCTCTTGCCCCTATTCCATCCCTACTACTTTTTTATAGTAAATGGGAGGAACTGTAGCTATGCTATTGAAGCTTATCTGCATGGAGCGATAGTTGGGTGGTAGGTAGGCGGTTAGCTGGGTTTATCAACAAGTTGGCCCATGCGGAGGTGTGTGTCAGTAGGAGTAGTTAGTAATAGTAAGTAAGATGTAATAGTAAGTAATAGTCCTTTTTTTCTGACCCCATGACTGGATGAGCAAGAACGCTGGCACCTGAGCCACCGGGGATCTGTCCTCCTGTGATTCGCATTCTCTTTCCTTCTCTTTTCGTGGTCAATTTCCTTTTGAAAAATCCTCGAAGTGGAAGTGTAGAAGAGCTCTCTCTCTCTCTCTCTCTCTCTCTCTGTCACGGTCAACGGCGCATCGCATCGCATCGCATCGCATCGCATTGCATCGCCCTCCCGCCGGGGCGTCTTGGGTCACGGGGCGGCTGCTGCTGCTGCTGCTGCTCGCTCGCTCGCTCGTCCCAAGAGTCACNCCTGATACGGAACCGGAACTCAATTCGACTCCTTTATTCTCCTCGAAACGCTTCCGAGAAATAAATAGAAACCGGTCTCACAAATGAAAGTGTAATTTCTCTAGATAGTGGAAAGAAGGAAGTACTTACGTAGTACAAGACGTTCATAGAGTGAGATGGTTTCTCCAATTGCGTTTATTTTCAATCAATACAAGTTCTTGATCACATGTCGTAAGAATAACGTTTCATCATGGTTTTGACTTTTATGCAGTCGTCATCAATTATATAACAAAAAACTTTTACATTATATCATCAAAGCTACACGAGAGTGGTAACAGGAGTGTGTGTCTTGTGTTAAATACCTCTGTGCAACCACAATCAAACCACTCAAGTTTCTCGCAAATACATTACGAGCACTAAAGATTATTCATTTGTTGATTCACGTGATTTATTGTTTCTAAAGTGCTAAAGTGAATGCAAACTTTGCTTGGTTTGTATCTCTCTTGGTTGTTGCATCTACATCCTCGCTCCCTAAACAGAAAAAAAAGAAATGTTTCTTTGTGATGTAAATCTTCAATTAAGATGTGATGGAAGTGGAAAGAAGCTTACGCGTGTGATCTTCAAGGCTTACTCGTGTAATGCGCGGAGTCAGATTTCTCTGTTCGGTTGACGGAACTTCAGAGCAGAGAACGCAAACAAAGGCACCGACTGAATCAATAGATCTTGTCATAAAGCCTACAATAATAACACTAGAACTAGTTGAAATAGCTTATTTTGCTTATTTTGCGGAAAAGTACAAAAAGAATTTGTAAAAAAACAATACAATTTGTGAAATGTATTTAAAACATTTTTTTTTTCCTTTTTTTTTTTTTATCCCGATTTGTTCATAATTCTTCTTCTTCTTGTTAATGAGTGATGTTCATAATTCACAATAAGTCGTTATCACATGTTGATTATTGGATCATTAAGATACATCTTCTTTCTTATTGAATTCCTTAATCGTGTACCTCAAAGAAGACAGCGTTTGGTTTTATTTTTCCTCTGGGAAGAGTCATTTTCACGCAGCGCCGCCGACCCTTCTAATGACGCAACCCATGAACTTTTTACGTTTCTTTTTTAAAAAGAGATTACCCACGCTTGTCTTCCGTCATCACTCTCGTGATTAAGCAAAACCTGTCTTTTTAGCCGTTGTAACTACGTGCTGACATTCCCTGTTGTGTTCTAAACACTTCAACCAGTTTTATCTTTAAATCCTCTACCACAATTCTTAGTTCGGGCTTTACAAGGGTTTTCATTTATTTCACTAAAAAACTAAAAACTTTAAATTAAACATATAATAAAAAATATACGATTTGGTTTTTAATGAGAATATTTTTAGTAATAAATTTTATCGCATCGTTGCTCTACTTTCATGTGTCGAAAAGCTAATAATTAAAAAATTTATATCTTATCTCGTAACTAACAACTTATAGATAATAACAATGTAGCAAATCGCATTATAATTCTTTTTCTTTTTTCGGTTGTCGAAAGGCGAAGATGGTGACAAAACACCTCTCGTCTCTGTTTCCTCTCTTGAGGATCTTTTTTCAACGTCTGCCTCCTTTTCGTTTACTCACTTGTTTTCGAGTAAATTGCAGTTAAATGTTTCATGGACTCTTATGGAAGCAATTCTTAAAGGGGATATATTTTTACTTCAAGGGGAGAATGTTACCAGCGAAATGAACAAAGAAAACTGGCGAACATCTCGACAATTTAGTGTAAAAAATCTACAAAACTTGTCGATCTGATTGATTGCGTTTGCGTCGCCTCTAGTCGCGTGACCGGTGAACAGCACATGTGCTCTCTCTCTCTCTCTCTCTCTCTCTCGCTCTGTGCCGTTCCGTTGCAGTGCACTGTCACCTGTCTGCTTATCTGCCGCGTCACTACACACATCGCATTAGCTCTGTCTCTCTCCTTCTTCCCTCTCCCCTTTCTCCTTCGTCGTGATCCGCTGCTGATGACCACGCGAAGTTTGAACAATCCTCCCTTCTTCCTCTTCCTCTTCCTTACTTTACTTTACGGGTGGGGGTGGGGGTGGCCTATGTCCATCCTATGTACGAACAAAATTTAACATTACGATACGTTGCTTACTCTGATCTTTATTCAACCTAGGCAACGGGATTTTCTAGGCGTTTCCTGCGGGTAGAGGGGGATTTTATATATTACTCCTCTGGGTCTTAGTCTAAGAGTGGCACTTATTCGTATTAATTTACTGTTTTTATTATTATTTTGTACTGTTTATCAGCACTATTTTCAGACTTCTTTCAAGATTTGATAACAGTACTTATTTATTTACTCTTTTGTATTCTTTTAAATATATATTTTTATATTTTATAGGTATTATAATAAGTAACAATTATTTTATTCATTTTTTGGCGGTGGTGGTGGTGGTGGGGGGAGACGCATGCCTTGATTTTGCGTGGCCTCTCAAATATATAAAATTCGCTGCCTTCGGGTCCTTGATCGGAATTGATGAGATGGTCCCTTACTTGGTTTAGGAATTAGAGTGAATTATTTTTTTGAAAATTTTATTTATTTATACTTCAATAAATTTAGTCCTAATATGATGTACATCGAAATGTAGAAGTTAATGATTCATTCAAAATATCTGCTGAATACTACATAATTCCAGAGTTTATATTTTTAACGTTCTCGAGAATTGTAACACTAATGTTGAATCAGCTGGCGGTAGTTGTTTATGCCGCGGTCCTCCGAGATCTCTGAGGTATCTCTACCGAAGTGTCGCTGTGTTTGTCTTAAGTAGTGGTTCTGAGAAGCATTAGCTTTGCTGTTGCCATCTCAGCATCTCCGCCGGGTGCATCCATCGCAGCGCATCATTTCAGAAGTCATCACTTCGAAGGAGATCATTAGCTGAACATTAGCTTGCGTTGTCCTCCACGTGTTTAAAGATATTACGTTCTACCGACGTGTCAATCGCTTAGTTCCGAATCCTCCTCAACCTCCGTGTTTCTTCAATGTTTCTTTATATCCTCACAATCCCTTCGTGATTCTCTCATGAACTTATGACATAAAGACATGATATAAAAGACATTATGAAATTGATTATCTTCAAATCCGCGGTTAAAAACTACCTCGTAATTTTTGGTAAAATTTCCGCCTCTGCCTTAGGGCCCTTGATCGGAATTGATGGAATACGTCCCTTGCTTGCTTCCGGAGAGTAAATTAATTTATTGTCCTCCACGTGGTCATACGCAGTTTGTACTGTTTTTTGACAATACATTTATTATTATTATTAACATATGCGCTTCATTTGAGATGTATTCGGAGAGAAATTATTTTTCCAAATTCCGATTTAGAATGAAATGTCCGTAAAATGTCACGTCGGTATTTGTCTGCAAACGTAGCTCTGTTTTGATTATACTTCATTCCGAGGAAAGGCAAACCGCATCAAAAACTGCAACTGCATTGAACCGTTCAGATATAATTCATAGATTTTAAGTAAATAAATATTTGAAACCTACAGTTATAACAAGACTGTTAATTTTCCAAAACCCGTTGCTGAGAGGAGAACCTAACACCCGCTGCTTCTACCTGTTCGCTGCTTCATTGCTGTTGCGTTTGGAAGTGTGGGGGGGGTAGGAGGATGAGGCACCTGCCGCACCTGACACGAATGCAAATGACACACACTTTACTCCTCATGTTACTTCCTTCTCTCTTTTCTTCATTTCCTTGCAAAAGAAAATTCTACGAACACGTTTCGTTCCAGTTCTTACTACCTCTCCCCTTTTACCTAAAATGATTCAGATAATATCGGACTTAATTGTTTCACAACATTTTTGTGTACTATCGTAGAAACATTGAAGTGGAAAATGTCATTTAAGTTGACATTAATGAACTAAAATCTGAAAAAAAAAGTATTATTACATATCACTTGCAAGTATTAATCAAAATACTTCCTAAACTAATATTGCGACTTTTTTTTCTTTTTGCTTTATAATAGCCAACATTAAAAATTGTGAACGAAATATTTGTCGAAAACTTCTTCAATATCCAAGTTGGCACTCGAAGACTCTTTGGGACATTATTAGTTGTACAATGCCATTACATTCTAATGTATAAATCATATTTTATTGTAGAAATGTATTATTATTATTTTTTTCTTTTTCTTTTCAGGTGAGTACTTGATTGGTTAAGAAACGAATTTTGATTTTCACTCGAGGGTGAGTAATTTGAAAATCGTGTGAGCGATAAATGTTATGTTATTTCTAATATGAGCAGTTGAGTGAGCATTAGCACTAACCCTAGCACAAACATATCAATTGCGCTCGATCTGTAGATGACTTAGGTTTCAGTCGATAGTTTGGTGAAAGAAAAACTCTGCTTCAATACAGACCCGAGAGGATTCGTATTGCCTTGTCGGGAATAACTCGAAAACCATTGACTCAACTGTTGTTCATTTCTGAAGAGGAACGGTTTTCACCACTACCAGGGGTAAAAGCACATTGTGGCGCAGGAATTGGACAATATGTTCTTCAAACTCACACACAAAGATTTGAGAACACATAAGGTCTTGACCGAAGACGATATCGTTTAATATATAGAGACAAATTGAAGAATCGAAGGTATGAAAGTTTTAACTATCATTTTGGTAGAATTGAGACAAATGAACCTTTCAGATAAAACGTCAGCGGGACGGTTTTACAATTGGGTGTTTGTTTGTTTTTTTGTTGTTTTTTCTTCTAATTTAATAGACAAATAATAAAACGATAATGTATAGTAATTTAATACTTCACTATTCTAAACGAAAACACAACCTTCATCCAAGCAACGAACTCGGATTTTGCTAAATTAATCCTCAACTCTTCAATGAACGTATTAAGTAGAGCGTGAGTAAAGAAAACACACAGGAAGCAGTTTGTATCGAATAGAAGCTTTTCTACTAAATAAATTCTTCTGTTTGTTTTCTAATGGTGGCGTAATTCAATATGCCTGTTAAAAGAATTGTTCCGTATTAATAGAGGATTTGATGAATGACAAAACTTAAATGAAATATAAAGCTTTCTGAAGTAAAATGAAAGAAAACAAAACTCATGTTTTAAATTTCATTTTCATTGCAATTATAATTAAAAAATGTTGTTTGTTATTTAAAAAGCATACACATAAATCATAAATGATTGCGTAGGGTTATTGAATACAAGTAAAATCCACTAGTAGATGAGTTTCATACAGCAGCAAAATAATACTAATTTTAAATTCTTTGGCAAAGTTTTGAGTATAATGTACATGACGAATCGAACCTAACCTTGAAGAAAGACCTCTCAGAAACAAACAAACAAAAAACAGAAACCCTTTGTTGTTGTCGTGCTTTCGGGCTCGTAGATTTCATTTCGTGTTGATGACTTTGGTGACTTCATGACGTGGGGTTGACTTTAAACGCGTGGCCGTATCAATCTTCCTTTCCAGGAGAAGTTGAATTCATTGAGTCGTTTAGGTTTCGCCGTTAGTGTTGAGAAATGCGTTTTGTAGTGTTATCTTAAGATTGTGATTCGAAAGAAGAAAAGTTTTCTTCTCATTTGCCTCGTCGTCGTTTTGTGTGTGTGAAGCAAACCAACAGTATATGAATGAAATGTGACATTCGGTGATACACTGGGGTATCACACGCTTTTGTTGTACACGTAACGAAGTTAATAATCATAGCACGAAGCGTTAAACGTCGATAGTCAGATTATCGAAATCTATCGATGATTCATGGAAAGATTATCGAATTACATCGATACTCTTTATATCGATAGTGGGTATATTATGATTTCATTATTCTTATTTCATAATATAGTTTAAATTATAAACAATAATAAGTCATATAAATGAAGAATAATTATTAACAAGAAATAAAAATAATCATATATATATATAAATCTTACATTTTAATTAATAAAGTTTATTAATTACAAATTTATTAGTAGTTTAATCAAAATTTAAATTTATTCATCATTTTTATCACAACTTCTCATGAATATTTTACTCTAACAATAACATATTAATAATAGTGTTAAGTTTGCTTCTCGCATACTTTTAGTTTAACGAACAATTTTGTTTCAAAAAAATTAATTTCTCGAATTTTAAGGAATTTACTTGACTTCTTTTTTCTGCAGTAGTATGAACTATCGGAAACAATCCATTGTACTATCCGTACAGTCATTCTGTTGTCTGCATTGTTCCATTGTTGAAGAGGTTATTTGGTTGCCGACACACAACCACTCTTTCTTTGTCAATTCTCGAAATGTATGTATTTATGGATCAACATTAGTAGAATTATTATCGCTTTATATTTTTAACAGCTCTACGTAATAACTTAATTTCCTCTCAAATATACCAAGACTTATGCATTTGGTCCCTCACATCATGTATTTATCTGAAATGTGCGTTGAGATGTTTGACTTTTCAATCAGGTTTTGCCCAGCAAACACTTATTTACTTCCATGTTAAGGAAACAAAATGAAGTTTATCTTCATTGTTTTATTTATGTTTTATTGCGAAATATTTGTTTCACTGGAGCTTTACCCACTACTGTTCTACAACAGTGAACAAAATAAATACACAAGAAATGTAAAAATTTAACATACAATTTAAAGATGAATAAATCTAAACATAGAAGGATGAAGATACTGTAAAATATTAGGTGGTAAACTTTACCCTTGTATCATGGGATCGACATAAATAATTCGATATCAATTAAATATAAATTGAGATATCTCGATTACTTACCTAAATATGTTACAACTTTCACGTATATTATCAGTCACGTTATAAATATTTGTACAAATACTCTGAAAATTTTAGCTTTTGCAAATACTTTCGTCGTTATTGGCTTAAATCCTTGCCACCGTCTCGGTTTTTTTACTATGCGCTAAGCATCCGTCGCTCATGACGTCCTGAATACTTAACTAGACTCGCTGCACGTGTGGGTCCAACAGAGCTCTCTTGCGTTTCAAAACCAAACACAGAGCTCAAGAGGCGGGTGGTTTTACGCAAATATTTTTTATAACGTTTATGAAATACCTTTCGATTGAATGAAAAATTTACTGGAGGCAGTACAAGTATAGGAATTGTTCTAATAGTTTGTTTAAATACATTCGTTAGTATGAATGGTTCATTGAAAAGTTTTTAAAGAAACATCAAAAAGAAGTGATTGTTTTGTCTCTGGAATTTCGAATTTAAAAAGTCCGTCAAAAATCATTTTCTATCGTTAAATCTCTTGGAGACATAAAAGGGGTACTTAATAATACTTAATAATTAGTCAATTTATGATCTTTGATGATCCGGAATGAAAGCTAGGGATGGTATGGACAGAGATTGAAGTAACGGTGTTTGATTTTTTAGAGACCTCCTCCACACGTACTTTTCCTTCGTTAGACTGCAAATAAGAACTGTTTCTGGTACTGCCATGCGAGTACACTATCCTTCTGAATTACAATGAAGGAAATGTATCTTCCATCGACCCAAGAAATCTATAATAATCCCATTCATTTTTTAGCGACATATTGAGAAACTATTTTTTTTTTCAGAACAGGTACTGGGAGGGGTGGGGGAATAATTTCAGGTTTTATTATTGAAGAATTCTTGCATGTATTACTTTTGGAATCATAAAAACTATTGCCAACATTTCGAGAGATTTTCATTTCTTTAGAATTACTTCTCTTTCACGCGGTTGGACATTAGTGATATCATTTGTGTCGGATGATGTAGAAATTTCGGAAATTTTGTCGTATTCACCTCATGTGAAGCACGCAGCTCATGTGTTGTAGCTTTCGTATCGCACGTGCAAATGGAAAGGATCATGGCTCCTCTGTGCTCATGCAACACATGTTTGGGGATATAAAAAATAAAAATAAACCCGTGGCGAATCTGGGGAACAGGGGAACAGGTGATGAACAGCGACGACGAAGAAGAAGAAGAAGAAGAAAGGAAAAGGATCCGAGGTAGCAATAGTTTTTATTGTTTCCTTCCCTCTCAACGAAGATACCGTTTCGAAATTTGGAATCTAATATTGTATGGGCATACCCTTGTTGGTTCAATATACCTTTTGTTATTATTATTAGAAATATGCTATGACAATAAGTTGAATACTCATATTAAAATACACCAATTCGACATCTGGAAGAAACAGACCTATTCATTTGCGCCATGTTGCTTCGTATTTGAAAGATGAATGATTTCCCTCATGTAAAATAACTTAAATTTGATTCAATTGCAAAAGTATTTTTCAATATAAGGAGAAGAAGTATGAATGCAAATAGAATGGAGCAAATGCGATAGACGCACTTGGGACCCAAAATGTAAATGTCCGTTTCTTTCAGAGTGAGGTTAGGTTGACACTGTGGAGATTGGAGTATAAAAATAAAATTAAAAGTCGCAATATTTTTCCCTTATCCCTGTCAGTATCTCATGGATATAAGAAGCCATTTCTTGTGAGTAATTAAACGAAGTAACTAATTTAATTAAAATAGCATTTTATGCGTAAAGGTATAAAATCACAAGTATTAATATTTTCCATTATTCCTCATCTTTGACGTGTAAAAACTTAACACGACATTACTATTCGCTTCCCAAAAACTTCTTCAGAAACTCCCTATGTTCGTGTCTTCGGTGATATTTATAAGTCAGAGAAGAAATGTATAAGAAGAGAGAAGTAAAGAATGGAAATATAAATAAAATGGCGAAAAAGAAGAAAAAAAAATTGTTTGCCAGTGAAAGGAGAATATATCTGAAAATGTGCGCGTGACATATTGTTTCTTTTATTGTGATGCAGGGGAGGCAGAAGACATTAGGGGAAGGATGCGTCTCTGCAAAGGGGATGAAAGGGAGTCTGTGGACTCTCGTGCAGTGATACCGCGACGTGGCTGTCATTCTTTCTAGCACCGTCATCCTTGTGGATCCTAGTGTGAACAGACCAGAACATTCCAACAACCACTACTATCACGAGAGAGAAAGAGGAAGAGACGAAACCGATGATACGAGGTCGATAACACAAACTCTTTTGAGTGAAAGGTTGCTTCCTTTCTCCACATGTCATCGGGGATCGACAGGTCAATGTTCAAGTGCTTAACGGTGAAGGAGAGAGATGGTTGTTTGAATAAGTTTACTTGTGTTTGAAACACTTGCTTCTTCTTCTTCTTCTTGTATCTGATTCACGTGTGTTATTTATTTATTGTCATTACTTGTTTATTAACTTGTCTGACGTTGGTACTGAGCTTCCTCCACTCATTGTAGCCAACGCTTTTACTTCACAATTGTCGCGTTATGTTGGCAAGACATTCGAATTTCTCAAAACTTAAGTCCAATGCCAACATACGCCATCAATTCAATTCACTTAATTGCACTTGTGGCGCTATTCTGTTCTTTCTGCATCGAGCAAAGTGTGGAACGAATATTATCTTGTGACTTAGTTTGATGAGTTAACAAATTGTATTTCTTTACAGCAAATAGTCGCTCTTGTGACTAATATAAATATTTATTTGGACATAAATTGAATTCGTACAAGTTGGCAATTCGCGTTGGGCATTTGCCATATTGCATAATTTACAAGCAGTTACATGACGGGAGTATACGTGTTGCTTGAGACAATTTAGTAGCGGGGCTGTTGAACTTTTTATTTGTTCCCAAAATACTAGAGCGATAGCTGTCTTCTCTTAACCTTCTCGGAGGATCTCTTTCTTTCGTATTATCATTTCGCTAGCAGATGTGAATGACTTGGTATACAACGGAAGATGCAATCAATGGACTAATGTCCTCCTTCCAACAATTGACTGCATCACATGCGTAATTGCTTTTAGGAAGAAGCGAATGGGGCGGGCTAGGACTCAGATACTTCCGCTTTACACAACCAATACAGTATACTCTTACGTTGGCCACCGACAGCGCAATTAAGAAGCATTCTTCAAGTGCTATGCGATTTATGATTCTGTATGTTTTTCAATATTCATTCATCACACTGCGGAAACCTTTTGGGTTAAGGAAGTTAATTATTTAAAAATGAGTTCATATGGTTGGTTTAAATGATCCGCCAACTATAACAACATGTCATTAAGGCGTGATGCTAATGTTAATTGGATAGTGGATGGTGGTAAGTGGCCGTTCGCAGGGTACGGTCCACGAGTAACAAAACGTCTGGAACTAGAAGGACCATCATTCTTTATATTTCATTATAAATTATACCAATATTAGTTCGACGATTAAATTACATTGTTTAATTTTAATAATAATAAACTATACTGTTTCTGTTCTTTACCATAAATACTTCCAAATTGATAAATGATGAGAAAACGAATTTTTTTCTTTTCAGTCACTGACCTGTTAGTTCTTGCGTAAATGTTTCTCAACTGGGTACAACATGAAGATATATCCTTTAAATTCTTTATAATTTATTGTTTAAGTGAAAAATAATGGTTTAAAACTTATTTTGTTCCGTGTTGTAGAAAGTATTCGAAAAAGAGATATTTATTTAAAGGGAATTGAAATTTTCTTTTCGTGTATCATTTTATGCGCTCATATATATTGGAACATAACATTTTCAGAGAGTGAATACTATTGTGTTGTGGGTGGTTGGAATAACAGTTTCCGAGGTGAATGACCCGGGATTTCGGATGTGATGACGTGTATCTCATTCACTCCAAAGTGACGTATCTGTGGAACACGTGTCCTTTTCGCGCAACAAGGAACTTACCTCGTCGAAGCGCAAATATGAGTCTTTGTTCCACGCAGATACTTAAACCTTCCGTCATTAATCGCCAGCCTCCACTAACATTACAGCCTCCACTAGTTCGACGCTGCGCCTTGTTTTACATACGTGAGAGCCACGATCCACTCTCTGATGAGAAGAGTCGTGTGTGGGATCTGAAATTAATCTGAAAATGACAAAAATATGCTCATCGTTTAGCATCGTTTACTCCATGTGTTGTGCGAGGCTCCTTCCTTTCTCTTTCCTGACCTCCCTTGGTCACCTCTTGTTCTTTTCGATCTCGACGCTATTGGGGTTAGGGTATCTTTCATTAATTTTTGTAATGATGTGTGTAATGTCTTGAGATATGTTGGTATTTGAGTTTTGAGTCGTAATTCAGGAGGGTTTTTAGTGGGTATGGTCGAGTCATTCGACGAGTCCCACACGTGGGGAGAGTCATGTTGGCTCTCCCTAGTGCGTAACTGCATTTTCCCTACCCGTACAGAAGTGTTAGGGCTCNACCTTTGATGTCGACATGAGCCGTAAAGCCCCACAAAAAAAAACCCTCCATGTGTCGCTCTTTGCTAAGTGAGTATAAGTGAGCGTAATGGAAATATGAATCGATGAAATGACTTCGTTTAATGAGCGGGATCTCTCCATTTAATAATAATATATAGAAGACAATCTTGAGAAAAATCTTGGAAAGACCTATCTATCCGAAGTCCAAAAAAACAGCCATTCCGGAGACGCAGCCTAAGGGAAGAGGAACTTCCTTGGACGTGTTCCGAAATACTTACCAGCTATGCTAAGAAATAAGTCCAAATGAATAATAATAATAATAATAAATGAATCTATTCCGTTTCAAGAATATGTACAATAAACTTACGAAATACTGATTGGAATACACGTTTGCCTCAATTGCCAATACACGCGACTACCTGTAAGCGAAGCAACTCTCTGTTGTACTTCATCAATTCGATGTCAGAGTCGAACGAAAGCAAAATCCTTTCGAGAGAAAAATGGAGAAAGGAACAGTCGCGACGTGACGTTAATAATGAAAAAAAAAAAGAAGTTGTTTCTAACTCAAATAGTTAGTTAAAAATTGTAAAATTGTCGTCACCGACGGATGGACAGGGGTCGTTTCGATAATTGTGTGAGAACTGATGCCATAAACATCAAACCCATTCCATAAACACCATCAATATCTTTGTTTTTTATTTTCTAAACTACTTTTCTCTTGTTTGTTTTTCTATGAGCCTTCCTTTATGTGTGAATTAGTTGGGTAGTGAAAGAGTGCTCTTTTATAATGCTCTCCACTTATCTTATCCTCTCCTTCAGAGTTGGCTTCATCTATGACCAAATGACGTTTCCATCCTTGGATATCATTATGGTTTAATTCCCATAAATTACATTCCGCAATTTTTAATTGCGACAATTATCATGTTGTCACAAATGCGATTCTGTGCGATGGAAGTAAGTGAAGAATTTACGGACTCCTTTTTTCCATCGAAAAGACAACGAGCAATGAGCTATAAAAAATGAAATAGAGATGCAAACCCGAAAATATTTTTTTATATTGTTTTCTTTCCTCATGTGAGTAATAGATGTTTAAACAAATACTTCTAATCATCAACATTCAAAATATATTTGGAAGGTAGAAGTCATTGTCCAAACTGTTCCTTCGTATCGAATGTTTTTGACCATCGAGTGTGTGCGAAGTCTTTTCTATTCGTCTTTCGTAATGTGTGTGCGCTTTCTTCTGTTCTGTGACGATGGCCTGAGGAGTTACCATTAAACGTAAATAAAAGTGAAAAATGTTTTATGAAAGGAAATTACTTGTATTTATGGGTGGAATTGTTTTATTGTAGTTCTTAAATTTGAATTTGAAGAAACATGTTGGAGAGCGTTGCTTTCTAGAGACCGTCTTCAGTGTCAAACGCATTCACCGCTTGTTGTTCTCTTGTGACGTGCGCGTAGAATACGAAGACTCACTCTTTGCCGTGTTGCCCTTTGCCCTCCTGTTCCTCCTTCATGTTTTATGGAAGGACCGAGACTGAGGTTTCAAGAACAAGGAAAAGAGCACGCAATAGAAAGAAAAAATGATCCCCTCTTTCTGGAAGGACGACCACGACGGTCGTGACGTGCCTTAAAACGTTCCTCAATATAAATGCTACATGCGAATAGAAAGTTCATCTTTCTCCTGGGTTGTACGTGCTTCAGTACAATGTGTGTAGTGCGTCATACTTTAGTAAAGATATACTCATTTGTAAAACTAATATTATAAAAAACAAAAAGTTTATAGTATATGTAGATTCAATTACTAAATGTTCGCTGTTGATATATGTCAATATTTCCTCCGCGTGTACGCGGACGTGAAGGAGATAAATACTTGAAATGTTATCGACTGAATAATAATTACTGAAGATTAATTTTCTTGCATTGAGGTCATGCAAGAAAACTAATCCCCATTTGAGGCGATGTGTGATAAATGGTAATCGAAGCCGGGACTCCTGCTTTGATTGCAGGTCTGGGTGGTGGTGCATAGTTGTGGAAGGCGAATGGGTGGTTTAGTGGTTAACATCCGATCACCGGTCCGTCGCCATTTTCACCTGGCTGAAAGAAAACATCGCATTCAAAGAAATAACCAACAGAAATGATTCAGGAGCTATCACTTTGAAACAAATTACAAAAACATACGGGAATTATTCTCCATTACTGTGAAATTGTGTTCTTTTTTGTTTGGATTTTTTATTGATTACAACCTTCTTGGTAAAAGGATCAAACTGGGAAAAGGAACTCTGCTTCATAATGGATACTGTGCATGCGGTGGGTGGGTGGATGCCGTGCGGGGCAGTGCGGTTGTATATATAGTTTCGATGACGTTACCATACAGTGACGGCGATGGACCCTCAACTCCATTCTCCAGTTGGACGTTTACTCGCTCAGATTACTTGGCGATTTGTTGCCCGGTTGCGACATTTTGCGTCACATGACATTCCTCGACATATTTTTTTGTTTTGGATTTCTAAAGTTTTGTACTTTCTCTTATACAAAGTAGTCTCAAATAGGAAGTTTTGTAATCGTCAAGAAATTCGAAAGNCGTTTTGGTTATCCCTGATTCAGAAAAAGTTGTTTTTGGCATAACTTCCGTCCGTCCATCTGTCTCTCCGTCTGTGCGCTGCGATTCTAAATAATTTGATGAATCAATTTGATTCGCATTTCGCATTTACGGTAAAATTTGCTTGTCGTCAATGCACGTGCTTTAATTTTCTTTTTACTTGAAAACAAAGGGTACTCCGCATGAAGGTAATCTTTCGAATATTTCTCAAAAACAGCATAAACGATTCGGCTTAAATATTTTGTACGTAAGGGACAATTAGTATGCATTGCATCCGCATTAGCGGTATTTCGCTTGAAAGTTCGGTATATAGAAGCAGTAAAATAATTTATGTCTGCTATACTTACGCTTTAGTTTACTGTTTCAAGAAGCTTCAATAATATTTAGCAGAGTAAATGGACCAAGCAGACGTAGAATACACTTTTCGTAAACTGAACTGAAAGATATGATAATCACAAAATACGTTGGAGGACAACAAACTGAAGTCTACTGAAACAACGAAGGACGGACTTGTTCCAAGGACAATGCAGTGCAGCCCTTGTTCGGTGCTTTGACCAATCGCCCCTCGACTGATCGCCGCACCCCCTCTTTCTAGGAACTATTACGGAAAACATTTCATACAGATGTTACGAAACAGCATCGGTACGATATGTAACCTTGGTACGGTACGATCTTGGTATGATTTAACCTTGGTACGATACGATCTTGGTACGATACGATCTTGGTACGATACGATCTTGGTACGATTTAACCTTGGTACGATACGGTCTTGGTATGATTTGAACTAGGTATGATAAGGCCTGGTATGATAAGGCCTGGTATGATAAGGCCTGGTATGATAAGGCCTGGTATGATAAGGCCTGGTATGATACGGCAGGGTACGAAAAGTACGGAATTCATGTAAGTTTCATCAATACGTTTTTTCGTTTGGATTCCTGAAATTCCTTTATGCCACGATCGGAAGTAAGGTACAGAAGGTCACTGACTATTTGAAGAAGTGAGAGAAATGAGAAGTAGAAAAAATGGCAGCAGTTGTAATGCTGACAATGAGTCAACCTGATAGACAGTCGCCTTCCTACATTTTACGATCTAGAGGTAGTTGCGAGCTTGAGGAAATAATAAAGAATAATACAGAATTGATAACTCAACATTGAAGACTGTGAAGAAGCATAGAGTTCTTAAAAAAAGTTCATAACAAATATTGAACAAAGTTAAAGATTCATTTACACATTTAGAATACAAGCGTGAGATAAAATTTTTGTGAGTTTTCTAATAAAATCAATTCTAAATGTTACTTCTAAATAAAGATTGTTGACGACTACTAAATTATTTAAAGTCTGTTGAGAAAAGAAGCAGGTAAGTTCATCACATTCGATGTGTCACGTAAGTGGTGCATCATTATAATTATGCGATTGAGTTTACGTGCGATATCAATAGAATCACGATTGTCAAATCGTATACGTTGGCCAAGTTTATAAGACGCATGTATCTAAAGACCTTACGCTGTACAGATATTAATGTTGAAAGTTAATTAATTATTGCTGATGTTTGTGGATTCAATCCGTGAGGGGTCGCGGATGAAAAAGACGAGGTTAATCTACGTAAAGAATTTCGCATATTGTTCACTGCTATTACATCACTCGTTGTACGAGGGCAAAAGGAACTTGAAGAGGGGAGTGGAATTTACGT
>NNCF01127972.1:193532-204896 GCA_002313205.1 Laupala kohalensis
TATTATTTACAATCCTCCAACACGAGCTGTTAAGGCTTTCCTGAGTGTTTATCCGATCATACTGCGAGTGAATGCAGAAGGCATTAATGTATTGTCGTGGCATCTCTTCAAAGAAGTTTTCTTACAATTGAATTATAAATGTCCAAAACGAAATGGATATTGTATTACAACCCTGTATTTTTGAATCATAGTACGAAAGTTATTAGAAAGTATCATCTCGCAATGTGAAGCTGAGTCCTGTCGTGGGCGGTTGGCTGGCGCCCTGTTGCGCGTGCTGACACGCTAACTAATAGCACCACTCACACAATGGCCCATTAGGCGACGGATCGGCTCCGAGGCGAGAGGAGGACGGAACGGACACAGACAACATGACGATAAGGGACATCGTCAATTACATCCAAATGATAAGAAGTTCGTNACAGACAACATGACGATAAGGGACATCGTCAATTACATCCAAATGATAAGAAGTTCGTATTTCTTTGTTTCAAGGCCGAAGAGGAGTGATGGGAATACGTCCCTTGCGTCTTCCTTCCGGAGAGTAAATACATCTACTGACCTTCGCGTGGTCATAAGACGCATTTCGTAACTTTTGCTTTTTTGACAATAAAAAATTTATTATTATTGTTTAAGAAAATATTCCGATGATAATAGAAACATTCTCACAGCAGACTCTCAGAAACATCACTCAATACTCTTGGTAGCTATAGGTTGAGGAATGGAACAGTTTTGTTCCATCTCCCCCGAAAGAATTGTATAACTCTTGACCCTGAATTTCCCTCTGGTTTCCAAAGCTACAAAACAGATCTGCTTATACAGAAGTGTATGTAGAGGATAGTGTTTCATTTGACATAACAGGATCACTAGAAACAAATTCCTCATTTTCTTAATTTCAACTTAATTTCACAGGAGTTCGTAAGGTTCGTATTACTAAACGTATAATTAAACATGCTCTGTAGCGAACTGATTCTGTAATTAGGAAAGCAAATGATAAGCTTAAATAAGTTCCTTCGTTATAAATATTATCCTCTGCTCTTCTTCATTGCACTCTCCTTTTTTCTTTCTAGTGAAATAACGTCCTGTATGCAAAATATTTCCTAAAGACTTTGGGGAGCCACTATCTCCTCTCTAATTGGCTCGAGTCGAAAGCTTCCTGAAGCGCTTTTTGCCGTTTGCTGCTTCCACATTCCATTGCTAGTCTCCTTCGTCCGCTCGAAAACCACGAGGAAAATATTTAATTTAATTACAAATATTAGATCGTTCAGCTAGTCAGCTCTTTCGTTCGTTATCATTGCGACAGTTCAAGATAAATAATTTTGCACTTTCGACCTTTTGACGAACGAATACCATTTATTGCGTTTTACTCTTTTTACAGTTATTTCAACTCCATGAAAAGGTTGCAGTGCTAAAATCATTCGTCTTGATGAATCGTGACTGTTCTTCCATTCCTAATTTTATCTGTATTCACTCGTACAGTTGGATGGAAAAAGAATCTTTCCGTTACTCTAATGTTTTAGTGGCAACGACGCTCAGTTTTTAAATCATACTTCTTTTTTTATTCAAACGACAAAGAGCGCTATTTTGACGTATTCTCAGAAATATCGCTAATTTATCAGATGAATTCGCACACGTTTTAAATTTTATTCGAGAATAATTAATTTATTCTTTAGAAGAAATGAATGGGAGTTTAAGAAAAATTATATTGAAATATCGGCTTTACTTTATTAGGAACCCAATGTTCATTACCTCTTGTTAATTTGTAAAATATCAGTTAGACGATAAATTAATTCAAAGTAAATCTGTGTACTTCTACGAAACCACCAACCGATTTTCACGTTTATTCGCGAATTTATTTGAAAATAAGACGAAAAAAAAAAATAGTTTTCGAGTGAAACTATTTTAACAGTTGTGTATAGTAATTAACAATTTTCGAACGAATGTAAATAGTTTAAATGTTTTGGACCAACGACGCAAAGGAGATGAAGCGAAGCTTAGGGGTCAAAGACCTTTGAAGTCCAATGAATCACGAGAGCGAACTGGGGCAGTTGCCTCGCTTGTAGAGTTTCATTCTTCTGCTGCAGCGGCGGCGGCGGCGTCCAACTGTATGTAGTACGACTCAAACGTGTTTCGCTTCTTCTTCTGCTGCTGCTGCTGCTGCTGCTGCTGCTGAGAAAGAAATTGTTTGGCTTCTCCTCCGATTGCAACCGATGCATGTTTGTAATTGTTTGTAATTACGGCTTCTTTGTACAGTTGACATCTCTATGCTCACACGAGGTCTAACATTGTTGTTCTCCATACGGCAATAATTTATTAAGGTTAAAATTATAATATTGATTTTTATTCCGTAATCGCCAATTCTCATAATTCTGTTACTTTTAGTGTTGGGAGTGAAAAGCTGAAAGTTTTCAATTCGCATCTGCCCTTGATGGGAATTGATGGAATACCTTTGCTTTTGCTTGCTTCCTTCCTTCCGGAGAGTAACATTAGTTTATCGTCGTCCACGTAGTTCATTCTCTGCTTGTAACTTTTGCTTTTCTTGACAATAAATTTATTAACTTTTATATTCCCTTAATTTATCAAAAAGTTTTTTTGTGCTTTAAAAAATCGATTTCTGGTATTTTATGGCGTATTTCTTTGAATTTTACTTTCTTCTAGAACTTGTCCACATTTGATATCTTACTCATGTAGAATCTGAAAATAACTTGGAAGAAATAAACAATTTAGAAATAATAACCATTAACAGTTCTCTCTCCATTAGATTTCCATATATTATTTCTTTTAGGGGAAGAAACAGATGGTGCGCCTTGAAATGTTGTCTGTTCGCTTTTCCTTGTCAAATGCAAAAGCAGTTTCAGCTCGAATCGAATGATCCGATAGAATTTGAAGATTAAGGTTGAGTGCAATATAAAACAACGCTAATTGCGTACAGCAAAATGATAATGCTGATCAAAGTGGAACCCTTTTACCCTGATGATATTAATGACATTAAATGCGATTAAAAACTTTTTTTCTCTTTAAAACGTTAAGGTTTAGTACTTAGTTGTAAAATATTCGAAAGAATAAATTGTTTTTTCTCCTCAAAGTAGAAGAGTATTACGAGATTATTTCTTTCCTGTCACTTTCATCTGCTGCAACGGAATTTGTTCTATTTTGTGAGACCCCTAAGGTACCATGAATTTGTGGAGAGTGAAACATTGAGAGAGAAAAGATATATTATTTAAACCATTTACTTCTTATCGGTGCACAATCCGTCGTACATAATTTTGTTTTAACCAATTGCAACTTTATCTTAGTGTTATCAGTGATTTGAAGTTATTAGTTAGTATAACAACATGGATGTGTTAATTTTTACGTCCCATGTATTATTCCCAACACTATTCTCATATTTTTCATTCAACTTTGTTCAAGTAAGAAAAGTTAACGTACGGTACACTTATTTTTGGCTTTTATTATTAATGAAACTCAGTTATTTATGGTTTAGGAAGGTGATGTACAAGTCGGTTCCCCTCGTCCTGTTAGTGGTCAAAAACATATTGACACGTTAATTTAACCCCAAACATAGTTTGAGACGTAAATGTAAAATGAATGAAAGCTGATTTTCTTATTAAATACGAAAAAAAAACAAAAAAAAATTATATTCAAAACGCGTGTTCGTTGGGGACAAACGCCATCCATGTGCTCCATCCGTGTGCTCTCACTAATGGGTTTTGGTATGTCTCCAGTAATGAGGCTAATGAGCGTTAAACTATTTTCTGGAGGCAAATATTAAGTTAAAGTTTTTATCCACTTTTTAGCCACTTTTTCCCTTTCTCTTGTTTTTCCTCTTTCACAGATATATATATATATATATATATATATATTTATCTTTGGAGATCTTCGAAAAGAGAACAAAGTGAATGTGTGTTTGAAGAGTGGTTGTGAGCGAGCGAATAAGAAGGAGAAGGAGAAGAAGGAGGAGATGATGACTCCGGTTTCATTTCCGCAACGTCTTCTCTGCTCCCTACTTCCGCTCCCGCTTCCGCACCATTCATCGATCGCAGCAGCTTCTCCTTCTTTCTCTTCTTCTTCTTCTTCATCCTCTTCTGCGCTGATTCTTTTTTTCTTTTTCTTTTTTGCCAAAACATGTGTCCCCATTCGTTCCAACACTATGGCTTCAAAACGAGGTCCATATCTTCACTTTATTAATCACAAGTGCAGCTAATTCTATCAGTATTTGCAAGTTTTTTTAATTTACGTTTTTTATTTTTTATTTTTCTTTAATTTTGAGAAAAAATGCGATGTTTTGGCACTTTTAATATAATACTTTGAAATATTGTGTAAAAATGAAAGTCATTATAAACTTCGACAAGACGTTTCGTTCTCATGTCATAAACCTCAAATGACTTGGAAGATATTCTTTCATGTGAATTGATATTGAATGAAGTACGTTCTTTCAGTTCTTTCAGTTTACTCGTAGCGAAAGAAAATTACAATAAATGTTTACTTTTTTGAATTTGTTCCATTCAAGTGTGAATTTGGATTCTACCCCCCTTCTAAATAATTAAATATTGACTACATTTAACTTGTTTTAAATGGAATGTGAATATGGACAATTTAGAATATTTTTAACTTTAAACAAACAGCTTGATCTACAAGAGACGTAAACAGATCAAACTTTGAGGGAAAAACAACAAATGTGACCCAGTCAAAGCGAGAGAGATTCATGCTCTAGGTATTTTTAGAAAGGTTATTTCTCACTTTCATAATACCGGTTTCTGATGAGCGAACAAATCGCCCTCAAAGTAGGACATTTATCTTCGATTCGACTCCGTGAGGATCTCAGTGAGGAAAAAAGCGAAGAAGTTGCATTCACGAAATGAAGGAGATTGTGAAACATTCTCGTGCTTTTAGATGAATAGAACAATAGAGATGGAATAGGGATGTGGATGCACTCGTAAGTTGCTTATATTTAAAATTTCATTTTTAGTGGAAATATAAGAAGGCGACCGTGGTAGAATGAATCCTTCGAAACAGGTTATGACGTCAGTGTTCAGATACGTTCTTTCAACCCATTTCTTCTTCTTCTTCTTGAAGGTTTTCCTGTCGACCAGAGTGGTTGAGTTTCGCCAAAACGGTAGTCGATGCTTTGAACTTCCTGTTTTATATGTAAAATGACCATTGCTTGTGTTAATATACATGAATAAAATGAATTTTATTACGCATTGTGTGTGTGTTACTTCTATAAAAAAATTATGAAATGTGCTCCGGCGTAAAAGACGATTTCATAGCCGTATGAAACAATGTGTCCTCTGTTCTTCGTTAAAACAAGGAAAAGAACTTTTGTCTTTGGGAAGAAAAGAAGAAAAAAAAATATACAACACACAAACGCTGCAGTTGCCTTGATATAAACGCTAAAGGATCGTTTAAGGCGCTTTAACGCTGTTTTATCAGTGACTTCAGAGTGTTTAAGTATTCAATGATCCTTCGATGGACGCCGCTGCTGCTGCTGCTGTTGCTGCTTCTTCTTATCTCCCGAACTGGTTTCGAGACGCATGATGTCGCTTGTTCTGCGATCGCCGCCTTTTAAAAGCCTCTAAGAGCCTTCGCCGATATCTATCTACAAAATCCATTTTCTTTTTTTAAATGTAAACACGTGTTTAACGCCTTCAAAGGCGACCATGTCAGATGTTTCGAGATATTTTCTGTATTTCTCTTCAATTTCTCCATTTTGGTGTCTTCCGACGAGTTTTATTGAACAAAGTGCGTCTTCCTCTCTTCCACTCGGTTTGCACTTTACGAAATAAATTCTACTTTTAGTGTTTCAGAGTAATGACGGAATATTTCGTGTTTAAACGTGACTCGGAGACGACCCCCCACAATGTTATTGTAACATGTTATTGTCTATTAGCGTCTTGGCTCTAACTTTGGTAAAGATAATCAGAAGACGTAGAGGTTACGTCTTAAATGGATCTGAAAATCTTAATCTTCGTTGAGCGCTAAAATGAAAACCGAAAAATGAGATATACGATTGTATTCACAAAAATTACGGTTCGATACATAAGAAATAATCGTAATTTTCACTTTGCTTTTGAATATATGTCTGTGGAGACGCAGCAAAGTGTTATTTTCTTGTTGTGAAACGCATTTTGGATCCTCTTCGGTTGTAACAATCAACAGACGAATAAATTGTGTTCATGAGGTCGCCCTCTATCCCCTTAAGAAACGTAATCATTAGAGGTTTTTGATTTAATATCCGCTAGAGGTGTGCGACACGTTTTCTTTGACCCTACGCTGCAGCCCTTTGCCCTTCAATCGCCTAATGAAGGTTCGAAGCTTCTTGCCCTTCAAGGTCTACTAGCAAACCTCAATTCCCTCTCTGTATCTCCTTCCCCTTGACTTTCAAGAGGCGGTTCTGGGACCTCACTATTGGGAGCGTAAATGCTTTATCGATAAGGCAAGTGCAGAAGAATTCATAATGACTCTCATGCGAATGAAATTGGGAAGAAATTACAAACGTTTTCCTTAATGAAGTCGTCTTGTGTCAATTGTATGTCTTTCTCTTGCAATTGCCAACTAAGGATCACGATGACGGCTAACGCTGAGTTCTGTGTGACTTTTACTTACTAGACACATCGGAGGAACAGCGTCTCCTAGATAGAATCCAGATTGAAGCTGTATCCGAGTAATTACAACTGCGATTAGCCACAAAGGGTGAACTTTTCTTACGCCACAACTATGTGAACTGAGACAGAATTGAAAACCCCACCGGGAATTGAACCCGGGATGACATGGTGAGTAGCGAGCTCGCTGACACCGTCACCGCGGTGGGGTATTTTCTTGCAATTATTACAAAAGGTTTAATTGCTTTGACAATTCGTTTCTTCGACGCTCCAAAGCAATTTGATGCATTTTTTATTCATACATGTTCAGTTGCTTTGATTTATACCTCTCTTGTCTAAAACGAGAACGAAAGCAGAAGAATGGCTATCTATGTCTAGGTCACTGTGATACTAATTATAGAGAAACTGAATACAACAAACTCATTGACCGACACGAAAGTATTTATATGATGTGTCGTTATTTGGAAGTACAGTACATCGTTGTTTATGCAAAGCGCCGACAAGAGATGAGAAGAAATGAGAGAATATGATAAAGTAGTGCACAACGGTTGTGACACGACGGCTTCCGACTTAGGAGAGAGAACTGAAATTCTTTCTCATTTTCCTCATTTTGACGAAAACACTTCTGTTCCAAAGACTTAATGACACACGAAGACTTTCGGCGTTGGAGAGAGGATTTCTTAATTTTTGCTAAGTTCTCTTAGATTGAGTCTTAAGAGTTTTCTTTCTTCTGAACAGCAGCAATCATCCTTTCTTCCTCAGCTTCAAAGAATTTGCGTCTTACGTTTACCACTACAGCGGGATTTTCCTCCTCAAATCCACTGAGAAAGATTGTCTTGGAGATGAAAAAATTTGATTCAGTTGATAATAACACACGCCATCTATTACATTGTTGCGGCGTAGGACTAATAACACGGTCATCACATTTATTCTTTTTTCTTATTTTTATGCTTTTGTACAATAACTTTATTTATTCGAAGACTTGTATCTTGCAAATAAAATCTCGTAAAATATTTTATCTTCGTCTCTTCGCACTTTAATTTGGGGTGATACAAATCATGTTTGGTTTCCGACGAATCAATTTATGACGTCAATGTTCGATGTCAATGGAACCGAGCAAGATCCATCGCCCTCACCACTCCTCCCACAAGTCGCTCTTCGGTATCTGTTATTTCATTCAGTATCGTCTTTATTGGATCCGACAGCGGTTCTTCCTCTTCGCTTCCAGTGACTGAGCGGCAGAGAGCGCTTTGGGGCGTTCAAACCCTGACCTAACCTAACTAAGTGAGGTTTTTGACTAAGGACAAATGTCCTTTAAGTACCATAAGTTCCCCGACAATCCAACATCTTCCCAGTCCCCTCTCCCAAAGTCTAACGGTTAGGTGGAAGAGCCTGAAGAAGGTCTCATGGCCAGAACCTCCTTTTGCCAAAACACATGAAATAAATAAATAAATCGAGTAAATAATAAAAAAAATGTTTTTACAGAAATATAAACATAAAATTTAAAGTATGACGTAAATCCCTTCAAGTTGAATGCTCCTAAAACTAATCGGTTGCCTAAGCAACAATTGTAACATAGTAACAACACAAATATTATTTACTAACGGATCATCGCCCGGCGTTGCGCGGCAGTTTTCTTCGAGTAATCTCTTTTACTCAGGAAGAAATCAAATCAATCTGTATTGCAAGATCAAAATACTTCTACATATAGATTTTTGAAAACATGTACGGCATCCTAACTTTTCTAATTCATAAAACTAATACTAATTTACTACAAAGGTTTACTGTATACACGACACCATCTCGCGGCTGCACCATTTCTGTCTCTTNCTAAAATCTAAACGATTCGTCGAAATTTTACGATTTAAAGACGTTTTTTTATCTTTGTTAAATGAACAAAATAATTAATCTATAAATTTAGTGACGGTTAATTTTATCCTTCTTAAATGACTCTATTAAATTGAAAAATTTAAACACTTATATTTTAATAACGTTTTATTATTACTTTAAGTTAATTTTTGTAGAAAACATTTCCAGGACCAATAACGAACAAAGAAATAAAAATAATTACGCATATCCGTCGTTCGAATCATGAGTTTTGCCTCGAGTTCATACGAAAATCTCGTAGCGAAAACCACTTTCAGTTTTTGCCGAATTTTTCAATTTTTCGGCAAAAACTTTTCCAATATTTCTTTCGCTAAAAAACCTTATTCCGACTATTACGAACATTTTTTCTGTTCATCCGCTTGAGAGCAACGAACAGCGTTTGATGTTGCTTTGAGAATGTTAATGTTGTAAATGTTAGCCGTATTGATGGCAGCAAAGCGCATAATGCACATTCTGCTTTTCACTCCTTTGAAGCTGGATAAACTCATTATGGACGTAATCCTATTTCTTGACAACGATGCCACGAAATATTGATCATTGCCAGCAAAACCCCACTCATCTGTATTTTGGTTTTTCCTCTTCGTCAAGTTGAAAACGTTCTATCCAATTCCCGTCTTTCATATTTTTTGTGGGACTTTACGGCTCATGTCGACATCAAAGGTTATTGGAGCCCTATAAAACTTTTGTACGGGTAGGGAAAATGCAGTTACGCACTAGGGAGAGCCAACATGACTCTCCCCGCGTGTGGGACTCGTCGAATGACTCAACCACATCCCACTAAAAACCCTCCTGATCTACAACACACCAAAACATATCTCACAACATACATCAAATGGAGGGGGGGCTAAAATGAGGGGGGACAAAAAATGAGAAGAATGAGGATAATGAAAGATACTCTTGCCTTGATAGGGTCGGGATCGAAAAGAACAAGAGGTGACCAAGGGAGGTCAGATAAAGAGAAGGGAAGGAGCATGGCACAAGTAAGTGGAAGTAATGCCAGACTCAGCTCGGGGCCCCGTGTTTGCCAAACACGTACTTACTAGATGTAAGTCCCCTGGGGGGCCCCGTCTTTCATAAAGTGAGGAGATACAATAAGGAAATTATACCTAAATTTATTGTGAGAAAATCGCTTACAAAGTGCGCGCGGCGATACATATTCACAAATACGTAAAATCCACCTGTAGGGAAAGGAAAAGAGTAGAAAAACCACGACAGGACTCTACAGAGTAAAGGTAGGCAACCGCGCAAACGCGTTACGTCTGATGAGTATCAACTTTTATGCATAACAGCATATCCAGGAAAATAATTTAGAATTTTAATCAGTTAGTTCTTGAATGTAAGAATGTGTTAAATCGTCAGACGACTCTTCTCCCGAGAATAAATTGACGTGATGCTGCTGTTTTGGTTTGAATCCGCTATCAGCATAAGATTAAGTCACGGAAGAGCTCTGTTGCAGGAAGAGAGAATTAATGAGTGCTCGTGAAGAACAAGACACATTATCATTCACTGCAACCAACAGCCAAACAGCTCAGCGAGAGAGAGAGAGAGACGCTACTCCAAAGAAGAGATACTTTACTGTATACATATATTTAAACCCTTTTGCTTATCCTAATCGTAATACGAATTTTTTTCCGGGTAATGGCGGATATTCCATATACGGGAATGTCATTCATACATTTTTAATTATTTTTTCTGCACATAATATCTGCGATTCATTTTCGAATTATTAATGGATAACTACGTATTTATTACAAAATTTCTTTGATGGGAATTAATGGAATACGTCCCTTCTTCGTTTCTGGAGAGTAGTTTAGTTTATCATATGCATTTTGCAACTGCTTTATTACTGTAAAGTTTGTTTATTTTTTCATAATAAATTACGTCTTCAGATAATTTATCATCTTCTCCGAAATCCCAATATTTTGAGTTTACATCTCGCTTCCCCTCCTTATAGATGTATATAAATATATATATATATATATATATATCAATGTTTTTCGAAATGTTGTGGGGAGTTCCTCTAAAAAAAACTACATCTTCTCAATATTTTGTTTTGTTCTATTTCCTAGCTGCTGACGAGGCAGAGTAGTATAATATATTCCTCCAAGCACGTCATAGGGATTTTCTTCATATAAATCAAATTGTTTGCTTATCACCTCAAGATCTGGAAAGGAACAGGATTTTGATTTTATATTTTCCTCTTTCTTGGAATTACATTGTGCATTTTCTGGAGAACATATTCCAACAAAAAATCAAATTGTACTTTCACCACAAATGGGAACACTGTGTTATGTTGTCAAATTTATTATGTAATATGGATTGGACTTTTTACATTTCTATTTCTTTAAGGTCTGAACAGCATTGAATTTTTATTATCAGCGATGTAATTGTTTCAATAGCTATTCAATTATTTGAAGCCCCTCCCGTGGCTCAGGTGGCAGCGTCCTCGCTTTTCACCAAATCACCCTCCTCCTCCTACTATTACTAACTACTCCTACCATGACACCTCCACGTGGACCCTAACACGCATCTCCTGTCGCTCCACACATGTAATGGATAAAGCTTCAATAGCTACGTTTCCTTCCCATTTACTGATAATAAAAAGCATTTGAAACATTACGTAAAACCCAGTTATATTATATTCCATAAAGGATACATACACTTTATTTGTTCCCCCCAGGGGACTTACATCTAGTAAGTACGTGTTTGGCGAACACGGGACCCCGAGCTGTGTCTGGCATTACTTCCATTTACTTGTGCCATGCTCCTTCCTTTCTCTTTTCTGACCTTCCTTGGTCACCTCTTGTTCTTTTCGATCTCGACGCTATTAAGGCTAGGGTATCTTTCATTTTCCTCATTCCTCTCATTTTTTGTCCCC
>NNCF01127972.1:209336-225792 GCA_002313205.1 Laupala kohalensis
GATCGAAAAGAACAAGAGGTGACCAAGGAAGGTCAGAAAAGAGAAAGGAAGGAGCATGGCACAAGTAAGTGGAAATAATGCCAGACTCAGCTCGGGGCCCCGTGTTCGCCAAACACGTACTTACTAGATGTAAGTCCCCTGGGGGGACATATGTCATAGATACATGATCACAGATCAGTGCATTACACGCTCATATGTTTCGTCAACGTGATTTGTAAATAGACCTGTGAAACACGATCGTATTTCTATGCCACAGATCTAAGGATCGGAATTAATAGGAATCCAAATCTTATTTTTCAAATAATACAAAACCTCCTGAGTGTTTCGCCTTTGTTGGGATTTGACACACTATTTAGTTAATAATTTTAATAATCTAATGCTATTCTAATACTTAGTAAAGTAGCGGAAAATGACTCGGCAATTGCTGTTTACTTACTTACTATCTTTTCTTAAAGAAAAATTTGCACTTCGACTATTAGAAACATTTCTTTCCTCTCCAAACCGTCCCACTAGAAACTTTGAATGACTTTGCAAATATTATCTGAGTGCGTGAACCGAATTTCATTTGCAAATTGAAGAGAAAAAGGAAATATTGAAACGAAAACCGTTTCGCAAAAAGAGTCAACAAAGAATTCGGCGCCATCTTCTCCTTTTGCAAACACGCGCTCTCAGGACACAGAGGGAACTATTCAGTCGCTCACGTCAATGGGGTTCTTGTTTTTCTCTTTCATCTTGATTCGTCGAAAGGAAGACAGAATAATTCGAAGAGATGTAAAAATCAACCAAGGAAATTGAATTAACGCCAAATTAACCCCCTTCTGCTACATGAAACTAAGAGGCACTGTGCCTCACTCAACTTCCCAATTTCAAATCAAAACAAAAAAAACACTAAAACACATGGTACGAGAAAAGAGAAGAAACTTAAAAATATATATATTATAATTATTAAACTAGATGACATATTTAAGAGATCAATCGATTTCGAAATATTTATCATCACATTATGTAGTGCACTCCTGGACATAAAGAGTGAACGTACAAAAGTACAGATTGCAAGAATCATATTCTACCTTAAACACTTTGCAATACTTTTGCCTTTTATAGCCTTGATACAAAAACAGGAATAATCCTCTTTTCGTCCTCTAAACTTCCGCTGCCGTGACGGAGAGAGGAATATGTTGTTTACCAATTCGTACGAAGAGCGAATTGATCAATCAAAGTGCTTCTATGCATATCTCCAAAATTTTGGATTTTAAGAAAGCGGAAGAGGGGTACGGTGTGAAGATGAAGTGGATTTGAGTTGTTCAGAAAAAGGTTCTATTCCCAACGCATTCAAAGTCAAATATCCAGTTTGGTTTGGGTTCATCAATTTGATCAGAAGTTATCGGAGAAGAAAATTCTTAACATACACACATACATATGACATTAGACATCATTGCCAAAATTTGAAAATGGACTCTCCAGGAGCCAAAGAGATCGAAGAGATCTCAAAATAATTTTTTCGACGACCGATTCCAATGCACGCTGTGTAAATGGAAAGTAAAAGCAAAGTGTAAAGCCGCAGCCAGCGTCTCAATCTTTTGTAAATCCTTTTAAAAGCGAAAGCAGAGAGAACTTTCTTCTCGTTTCCAGAGAAAAGCCGCCGGTTCGTGAGTGGAAAAACCCAGCACAAGCCAAGTGACCTCAAGAAGCTTTTGTGTTCTCTGGTGGCACAGGCTGTTCATTGGCTGTTCCGTCCCCATTCATCTCCTCCATTGGACATTCAGACTCAACAATACGCGCGAATCAATTGCCACATTCGAGAGTGTGTAACACGTTCACAATGTGTGCGCTTCGGGTGAGTTATTGATCCGTCGTAAATGCAGAATATCATTTCGGAAAGAGAGATAAGCATTTCTCACTCCGGTTGTCAAAAGTGTCGATTCTCCAGAGCGTGGTTGCATTTAGTATTCAACATTTTTTGAAAGCTTTGGCGTTCGCTGATTATACGCTATAAATTGACGTATCTTTTGAGCGCCTCTATTTGTGATATCTGCATTCAGTAGAAAGCGACCGTCGGTCAAACGTCGCTCTTCCTAGACACACAAACTAAACAGATGAATGAATATTATACTTCTCGTAACGTGATCTCGAGTAAGTTGAAAGGGAAAATAAATAAATAGAGATATGGAAACTACTTTAGTTATAGTTTGTTTAGAAACTTAGGCGGAACTTAACACTTTTTATTTAAATTCAAAATACGTGTCCGCAATGAGGATATGAATCCAACCTCTGATTGTCGTTGAATGTAAAATCATAATTTGTATTGAATTCATTCTACTTGTTTAATGACTTATGAGTCAAATACATGATGTCTCATATTCCTCTCTTTAAACATGTTTCTTTTCGAGAAATTGTCGCACACTCATTACCTCATCACAACTCAATGGAAGACCACACTTTGCTTCTTCATAGAACACGAGTCAACCGAATGATTCTGTGGAGAATAAATAAAATCGCTTTTCTCGTGTGTGGAAATGTCGCTTAACATAAGAGTTTTCGTGAATATTGCTTTATATAAGTATTCAATATTACACATACAATTATTGATATAAGTTTAGAATATTCTAATTTCCCATATTTATATAAATAAACGTAATTTTGGAATGTTTTTCGTGTAAGTTTTGAGCACCAGTCAAGAATCATATTTACCCCATTTCTAAACTTTCTTTGCCCACTTTTTTGCACTTTATATATCTATTGCGCAGGAGCGAAGACGCTGCCGCTATTTTCTAGGATATATAAACTAAATGTATCTGGGATATAATTCTAACTACTATTGAATGATTTTTTTCCCGTCACATTATATATAGAACAATTCATAGAGTCCTTTTCTAGCGACATCACTTCATATCATGACGTCTCTAGTTGTAAATTGTTGTCTATAGTTGTTCCAGAGTGGTTTCCGGTTAGAAAGTTTGGAAACTCACCCAATATCAACATCATGAAACACTTCCTGAGCGAGCGACAGGAGGCAAGAGGCATTTTATGCAAATGGCGGCGGCGACGTCTTTTCTATGAAACGTGATTCGGAGCAATTTTATTTTCATTTTGGTTTTATTCTTTTCTTCTTCCCTTCACTCTCGTTTCGTCGCGTGTCGCGTGGGGAAAAAAATCGCTGTATGTTGAACTTTTAGATCTCTGAAACGCGGAAGGAGGAGGAGGACAGAATTAAAATTGAATACAGCGCTTCAATTATGAATTAATTACAATACCAATGTCAATTAAAACGTTTTATAGATCGTACTTCATAGTAATACATGATTTATTAATTTCAATCAAAAATGAAATAATATTTCAACTTGAGGACTAAATAGTAATTCATTTGCGGCATTGCTGTGAGAAACCCAATACTTAGTTGATATAGTTGACTTCCGAAATTTTGTGCGTTTAAGAATAATTCCAAAATAACATTTTTGGAACATAAATGTTGTTAAAATAATAAATAATTAAAAACTTACGACCTTTTATGGACGAATAATATTTATATTATATTTTGTGTTCGTACCATGGTCATTTATCCAGTTGTTATGTTGTCATAATGTGTCAACTGAGGACGATTTCAATCCAAGTCGGAACGTAGTGAGCTCTTGAAAAGTTCATTACTGGGTCGTAAGTTATTAATTTTTTACTTAATTAGGTTATATAATGGACGTTAATAGTATAAATGTTTTATGTCGTCAGACAACTCCAGACCATCAATGACGAAAATATCAAATTTAGTTTCTTAGAATTATGTTCATTCGAAAATACTCCATTGAATAAAAAAAATTAACATATTATAATATTAAATATAAAGTTTCTTCAGTTATATGTTGATTACATTTTACTGCTCATGACGAAAATAAATGGAGATGCAATGCTCCTCTGGATGATCCTTCTCTAAGAATTGACAGAGAAATAACCCGTACGAAGAGGGAATCCAGTTTTTGCTGAATATCGTATTTTTCCCATTCGTTGCTATGGAAGTGAGACGCTTCTACGTCACGCAGATGACAAGTGACTTACATTTTGTTCGTTTGTTCGAAGACAGCAGAGCGCAGTGGTAGAAAGAGAAGGGGATCTTCATGTTTCTTTCCCTTTCGTCTCTCTCCTTACGGTCATTTCGAACGCGAAGCGACGGAAAAAGCTGCTTCAAAGTACAAAGAAGGTGCTGGACTGGTTTGACAGTGCGAAGGTTCCGAGAACGTGTTATAAGCTGCATACCAGAGTAATGATTCTTGCGTGTATGAGAAACAGAGGAATTTAAATTATGACAAAACTTCTTTATCACAAAAACTGCTTGCAGTATTAAGTTAAAAAAATTAATTACGTTCATTTTCATTCATTAGAATTTCAAATAATGGAGTTTATTATAAATTATAGTAAAATTAGTCAAACTTATACAAAAAGTGCTATCACTATGTATAACGAAGAGGAGCCTCTTAGCTTCGTACGCGTGGCGTGGGATTTCTTCATCTGTTCAACACAAGTTTTAAGTTTTGGTTCCGGTATTCCCCGACACAGCGATGAAAACAGATATAAATATCTCAAACATTTTCTTCCCCCAAAAAAGAATACATTTTACCGAGCAATATTCGATTTTAGTTCTATATTAAAACTATAATTCCAACTTGCAAATATTTTGAGACCTCTTATTTGCACTTGGGAAAATGTGGACGACAGTAAAAAATATCGTTCATTTCTTGGTATCAAAATTTTTGCATCACAACCACCTAGATGACGTCACCATATCCTTTAACTACGATTTTTAATCCGCTCGTTCGATGGAGGAAAATAATTCGTTTTAAGCTCATACGAGTCTGTATACGTTGATAATTCGCCACGATTTTTGTTCACGAACAGCTCTTTCTGTGGTCTTCCGTAGAACGCTAAGTGAAAGATCTGTCGTACGACAGTGTCTCCTAAACTACCACTTGCACGGTCACATCGATGCAATACGTGTCTCCTCTTCCTTCTTTGGACAGTTTTTTAATGTGTCTCAAATATGTCAGTTTCCTTATTCCGTGGAAAGACTTCGAGAGAACATTTGCAAGGTATGAATCATATCGATATAAGTTATCGCTATTTTGCCGATAAATTTATTTATATAGTCATTTATCTCTGGGTGCTGGAGGATGTATCGGGAAAATTTTCAACCACAGAAATAGACAATATCTTAAAGATTAACCAATTGTTGCATCGTAATCGATATTTCGTCCTCTTTTGTCTCTGTCCTCCATAAACACGAAACAGTCGACGTCTGGAGGACATTTTGTTTCGGCGGATGAGTCAGTGGCGTAGGGCACGACGACGTGTCGGGAACAAAATACTAAGCTCTAATGATCACATAGCTTCGGTTTTCCATGTCTATCCAGAAACTTCAACAGATTTCTTGTTTAAAAGATATTTTCATTGTTTTCCCGTCGGGAATGGTAGTCGTGGTCGAATGGATTTTTGGATGCGATGAAAACTGAAGTGTCAGCTTTAGGTTTCGATTCGTTTCGTAACAATGTGTTTGAATAATGAGTGAGAAAAAGTTTTCTTGTTCGACTTCATTTCTACAAACGTTATATATATTTATATTTATTTTTTTCTCAAAAGTATTTCATTTCGTTGGGTGTAAACATGAAAGTATTCTTTTAACATAGACGCACGCATTTCGTTTCGTGTTTGCTGTCGCTTCGTCTGGGTCTTCGACTGCTGCACGACCTTTGACCAGATCCGCTTCGTAAAAGTGTCTGCGCCCACTTTGCGGGACGCGGTCGTAAATTGCCTCTTTCTGAATAAAACACGTGCCAACACAAGCGCGTGCTTCTACGGGGACATACCGATGCTTCTTTGCGATGCAACTACTTATGTCGTGTTAGGATTCGTCCTTTCCGTAGGATGCGCTTCACGAAACTCGAACTTTGCAGTCGCTGAACTCCCGTTCAATGTAAAATGGTTCTCTTATTCGATTGTCACAACAATGTCGATCAAACGAAACAAAGAACTTGAAAATGAAACACATCGAAGCGGAATGAAGATGAAGAGAGACTGTTGGCATTATGTTGCTCCAGAATATACACAGTGTGAATTTAATGCTATTTTAGCTAATAATTGAATACCAATCGATGTTATGCATTGTTCGTTTCTTGTCGTTTTTACCCCTTTGGAAAGTTATTTTAAAATAAATAAAGTCTCGCAGTATGCCATACCTTTACGCGATATTTATGTCAAAGATTCGGCAGCGCATTTAGCAAAGTAGTCGGAGAAATGGCCAACCATCAACCTGTACTTAGATTCCATCTACCTATAATTTATCGCTGGTAGTGAAACTAATTTGCTGGAAATGTTTTGGTGAATTTATGGTAATGTGTTAACGTGTGTTTAGTGGACGTAACTATTCACACGGGGAGTCCAACGGGATGATCAACGCATTTCATGGTTCTTTTATGCCCAACGCTTCCACCTCTGTTTGATTTTTACAAATGCATTTTTATTATTATGTCTCATTACATTTCACAAAAATTATACTTTTATATGCTTCAGAGGGTCCCATTATCTTTTTGAAACATATAGAAACTTAAATGACTTAACATATTCGTAAAACTCTCACTTTCCATGTAATAAATCTGCCATGACCAGACATTATGTTTGCATGTGTTTCCTTGTGCTTCATTGGAATCACGTGTCAATGAATATCTTCCTTTAAATTTCCGCCATCTTGCCTTCGTGTGTGTGTGTTTGTGTCTGTCTTCAAGTGAAACCTTTCTTTCGCTTTTATTGTCGTGTCGCAGTGAGGTGGATTAATGTGCATTTAATGATTACTTAAATGGTTAATCCTCGCTTCGGTCGATCGTCCATCACGGGGGACAGGTTAAGGAGTCAAACTGCATTCATTCTCTGGCGGAGTGGGGAGCAGGACGAGTGCGTGTTTCGGTTGAATGACTTTGGTACCGTCGTGCCTACTTCTATGGCGTTTTCTTTCTACGAATATATTATTATTCTTTAGAGGCTTTAATAACGTTCACGTGTGGATGAGTTATGAAAGATCGTGTTTAATTATGATGTCGAGAGTGACGTCAGTGCTTTCATTTTTCCTTTTCAAGGGGTTTTACTCAATCACGAGATTCCTTGCTATATTGATTATTGTTTAGCTCACAATTTCTCGTGGAGGAGTGTTTGGATCGTCAACGGACCAGGACTCGAACCCTGGACCTCCTGCTGTGGCGGGTGGTGCACTGGATAGCACACCGTCGATGGATGCACATTATTTATTGTTTAGCTCTTTAAAATTATTTCATATAATTTAGCATTAAAATATATTTTTAAAATACTAAATAATTTATGTCTTATATCGTATACTTTAGATTTTCAAGAATCTAAAGAATTAATACGAATTTCTACGGGTCAACACGTTTAGATACTACGGATCTATGGCTCATGCAGAAATTGCTCAAACCGACGATTCAAGTTGCGTGAGGTGTATTCTGGTGGAAATTTATCTCGTATTCTGTAAAGATGTTGTTCAGGATTTTACATTCATCTTTCGAGATGAAAAAAATTAATTTTAATTTACTCTCGAAATTTAATAAAAAGTTATGAACATTGATGAAGGGAGCCTCGTCCGATGCATGAGGACAATTCCATTCTGACTCTGGGAAATCCAATTATTTTTCCATCTCTGGTGTCTGCAGACATTGCCGGGAAATTCCTCCTTTGGCCAGCAGAGTGCATCCTCCGTAAATGTCGCTGTGAGAGCGTGTTCTGTTGTGGAGTCATCTTTTGTCCCTTGCTGAAGTCTATTGTTTGTTTGATTTTTATTGTTGCGTTTTCGTATTTTTCAAACAAATCTTTACTTCAATCTTCTACTAAAATAGTATTCGAGGGATACTTATAGATTCGTTGTAAAGTGTATATATATATATATATATATATATATNCAGTGCTGATATAAAGGTGTTAATGTGTATTTTATTTTTGTTTATGTATTTAATGTATTTATTAAAAATTTTATTTTAAAGGAAAATAAAATTGAGGTTTCCAAATGATGTCTGGGGAAATCTTTCGAGGTTTTATAAAATCGTGTGGGTTGTGAATTATTGACAGGAAATAACTTTCTTTAAAATAGAGGATGAATTTATTCTAAAGGGAAAGATTACTGTAAAAAAATGATTAAATAAATAGAAAAAGAGTATTTGGTGACGAAGCAAGAAAAGTTCAAATTTACATCTGTGGCTCTCGGAATCGTGAATGATATGAAACATGGAAGTAGATGTGATTCTCTGAATTCAATTCGTAAAAATAGAGGTGATGCGTCCAAGAGCATTTTTCTCTTTCCCCCTTAACTGATACATTGTCCTCCTCTATCGATAACGCTTCATTGCAATGACTTCTTTGTTATAACTTTTTGAAAGTTGACTTTGTGAAACAGCTGCAGCGTTAGGGGCGTTCTCGACCGGAAGAGGAAGTGCGTGGCGAACTGCCCCTGAGGAAATGGCAGCGGAAGTGGACGAGCACCTGTCCGATAGATCCGAAGGAGAATTCGTTGTTCTGGAAGCTATCGAAAGAATGTCAAAGTGAATGTTGCTGTTGCTTCTTCGGAGCAAAGTTGCAAATCGTAATTTATTTTTCTTCACGTTTCAAAGTGGATCTCGTTTCAATTGCGATGTGATGCAGTGCGCATTTCGATGTATAAGAGAAATATTGTTCACGATAAATAAACCAGAGATCAACCATTACAATAATTTTTAAACCCTCAATATTCTTCGTTCAAAAATGTTTGTTATCTTATTATCAATTGAATAAGATAATTTATGTTTCTACATTTCTTCCTCTTCTTCTTATGTTATTTTTTTATTGTAACATTTCGATTCCATTTTGCAAAAAACATCTTCAAAAACAATCGTCAGTGCGATTGAACGGTGAACCCAAAAAAGTTCCATTATCTAAACATCGCTACTGTTCACCAACGCATTTGCAGTTTTACATCACGCAAGACCGTTAGAAAATTGTGTTTTTTTACAGTACTGTAAATATTTTGCTCTTTGTAAATGATACCGCGTTATGTTTTGTAGTGTTTTATTTTGAAACATGAAAGTCAATATGTGGACTTGATGAAGACCTTAAAAAAACTTTGGAAAGGCCCTTGACGATTTTAATTTTTTATTATAAATCAATTTACCCGATACATTCTCTATAATTTATTAATCTGCGAGTGAACAGAAAGAAAAGAAGACACAATAAAAGAAAAGAAGACATGATAACAATAATAAATAACAAGACGTTAGATAACGAGGCCCAAATCATCTATAAAATACNACGGTATAAAATTGTTAGAAAATTAATAGACAAGGTAACAACGAGAAAGAAATAACATTTAAGAAATTAAATATTCAAACGAGGCCCAAATGTTTTGTACAAACATTCACATTTTCCCTTTTTACAAACAGACACACAAACACACACACACCCATCCTCATCCTCATCACCCTCAACGTAAAAATAGTCGCTGTAATATAATTAAAAGAGACTAATAACTATAATGTTAAGTGTCTCTNAAAATAAAATTAAAACAGGGTTGCTTAGAACAATCCTGTACACTTTATTACTACTATTCACTCTGAGTATTTTCTAAACCCTTTGACTCCGATCACCCCACTACACTTCATTGCACTTCACATGTGCTCCATTTTCGAAGAAGCAAGAAAATGGTTGCGAAAACATTGTACTCTAAATTTGTAGAAATGTTGCTAGAAAAAAGAAATGGACTATAATTATTTCGTTGTAAACTTTTCTATTGCGCGAGTATCTGTTGGAAACACAATGCGTTAGCGTCATACGTTAGCGTCCAGAGTAGGCCACGCAGCGCGAGGTGAGTGTCGCTTGACGTCGGGATGTTCCCGCGCCCACATGTGCTGCTCTCTCTTCCAACAGAGAAAAAGAAGGTTATACTCCTGTCACGTGACGGGAGAGAAGATGAATCATCGATGGAGGGAGAGAGCTCTCCGTAGACCTTCAGTTTCATCAAGTGTCTGTTAACAAAACAAAATGTATTTGCGTTAGTTATCAAGGTGTGAATTGTTACGTGGGAGAATTCGGAAATAATCCTATTCCAATCCAAATTCACGTTCAACCTCGGAGCTGAATATTATAGGGATAAAAATTTGTCCACACTTTCAAATCTTCATTTTGAACGAAAATGTCAGAACATCCCGACTTGTGATAAAAAAAAATTAAGCTCTAAAGGAGCTTTAAAGTGCGCAAAGATTTTTTCTGTACGAAAACCGTTTCATGGTCTGAAAGGGACCTTTCTGTTTAGTCACAACTGGTGAAATTCAGTTATGTTATCTAACATTTACCTTTTGGTTGAAAATTCGAAGAAAATTCTTGTGTAACGAATTGCGTTTCGTGGTGGTGATGGAGATAGAAACATACTTCACGTATTGAACAAACGTCGATGATTTTTGTGGGAGAAGCTATACAATATACAGTTACAATATATTTTAAAAAATACAAGAATATTTTGAGGCTTGTATCGTCGTTTACATATTTCTCTCTGCTGCTGATTGGAAGACGAGGTGAGAGTTTAACACGTTTTGCCATGTTACATTTCTGCCACTTATTTCGTTTTTTGTCCTCTTCTGGAATCCTGGATTACTGTCTCTCTCTCCAGACATAAGTTTCCGAGAAGCTTGTTTATCGTCATTTTCCCTGTACTTGCTGCGTTAACTCCTCCTAGCGCCATCAGACGAGGTCGTAAAGACGACAGATCCCACTTGGCGAACTGCGAGACTTCGTCTCAACCATGATATACTCTGAAACCGGTGCAAATGCGAGTTACAACTCACAAATGCGAGACTCATTTGGATAAATCTCATGAGGAAAAACTCGCATCGGAACCGTCGCGGAGGTTATAACTAATTTATGTTATATGCCATCGCAATACGTATATTACGCTACTAGAAAATGGACCAAAATTTTAAAGGTAAGTTCCTTGTAAATAATTTGCTTTCAAACTCCAAAATATAAAATATTTATTTTTCCGATAATAAAATTACCTGAGAAGAATTAGCATGTTTCTGCGTCATTGAATGTACTTGATAGTGAACCTGTAGATAGTTATTCTTAAATTCTATTCATAATATATTATACTCCAATAGAGAGGCAAAGTAAAAAATCAAGATGAATCTGTAGTAATGTTTCATGTTTCAGAAACATTTGAAAATAAAAACTTTATTATTTTTTTTTCTTTTTTAATGCACATCGTCTTTGCCTCTTTCGCCGTCGTCTCTTGATTTCATTGCTTCCTGTTCTCCAAGAACAGAGTGTTTGGGTCAGAACGACGCTTAGTTTCTTAGTCTCCTCACCTCTTTGAAAATCAATGATGCGCTACAAGTGACAAAAATGTTATCTACAAAACTAACAAACCTTAACCTATTTAAAAGAATAATTTAAACCGTACATTAAAATTCATTTCGTCAATTCTCAAATTCTACATGTAATATACAAAAAAAAAGAAAGAGTAATATGACATCCTCCAGTTGCCTACGCGCACGATTTTAATTCTACAAAAGACAAACACGTCTCATCGATAGAATATAATACTAATTTCTTATTTACAAAACAAGATTCATTTTAAACTTCAAGGAACCAATAACCATTTGAAGGTCAGTTACACGAATAAAATATAATTGTATGGGAACAAAATAATGAGTCCGTGTCACCAGGAAATTTCTTTGCAGTCACCCTCTGCCGCTCGCTATCTGTGCCGTCTGCATGGAAATTTACTTCAATCTATTAGGCAAATTATCAAAACCATTATTTCGTCAATGATACACCGATAAAGGGTAACTACAAGACACATTTAAATTAATTGATTTACTTAGGAATAACATTAATTTGTAGTCTGAGAAAAACAAACAAACAAACAAACAAAACATTTCTTCTATACAACTTTTGTGTGTAAATATGATGTAGATATAAACATTCGCTTACATTCGCTGATGCAATAATGAGATGACAATTCCAGTCAAATTAATTTGTAATTAGTGTACATGATAGAACAATTTATTTTAAATGATTATTTGTAATTAATTAATATATTTCACTTGTGCAAGAGGACTATATTTGAAGCACTGTACACCTAGCGTTACACCGTTTACGGCTTCAAGTGGCTAAAAAGTGCAGAGCAAGTGCAGAGCTTCTTCTCCATGTTCTCTGTTCGCAGAATAGATTTACATCAGGGGTACAGTGCTCTCTCGTTTCTCACAGATGATAATGTCAAGAACAATAATCATTAAAAAGACTTCGGAGATAAAAACATTACTTGATTGTGGAGTTGTGACGTCATGATGTCATGAAGTGTTACGACGCGTAAACAAGGAAGGCATCGTAATCAATAACAGTAGACGGTAATGTTGCATGTGTTATTCATTTTCAATACTCTACAATAGAACCCCATTATGTCATCCGACCTCGGATCCATTGGTCCTCGGATTACGCGGCCGTAGAACAGATTTTGTGACAACTTTCGGTCGGATGAAAATGGCGACTAGCCGGGAATCGAACCCGGGACCGCCGCTTTGATCGCAGGGGTGTTGACCACTACACAACCCGTTCGCCTTCCACTTCCGGAGTTTAGGTCTGGCTGGAAATGGTGAATGGAAGTTACGGAAGGCGAACGGGTGGAGTAGTGGTTACCACCCCTGCGATCTAAGCGGCGGTCCCGGGTTCGATTCCCGGCTAGTCGCCATTTTCACCATTTCCACGTGTAGGGTACACGGAATAAATATATGCACAACAGATATTTTCTCTCTCTTATAGTAATAGCTGAGAGGTAGTGAACCTGATGAAATTGTTTGCTCTCTTTGAACGAAGACCGATTTTTCACGGCCGCAACTTCGCTCCCGACCAGACTGATTGGCACATTGAGATTCTTTTTCACTTTCCAACAAAAGTACGCGTATGATGATAGAGATTTTTGTTCAATGAAATTGTTTCCTCGTAGTTTCTTTTCCTCGCAGCTAATTTTTACTTCCGTCGAATCAATTTTATTCAGTTTTATGTTTCGGCGCTTGTTTCGGCTCTTTGATATTTTGAATGAACCGACAGAATTTGCAATTTAGTCTGACGTAAAATTCTCGTTTCAATAAATTTTCATTGAGAGTTCAGCGACTGTCACTGAGAAGAGTGAAGAGTATAATATTTCAATTAATTACCATTTACACTGTTTAGTGCTTCTTCTGTTTCATCACCAAGTTGTTTTTAGAGAAAGCGTCGTTTATTTTCGTTTATTACCTCAATGTTGCAAATGTGTTGAATAAGGCAGAGAAACAAGTTGTTGTTGCTAGTCGTCAATGGAGATTCGATGACAATCTTTACGACCTGTAAACCAGAAGCCCTTTAAATGTTGACTAGTAAATTTAAAAGGCTTTTAACTACCATCTCCTTGGAAACACAGTTGTAACAGCAGCCTGCGTTCCTCGGCGACCTTCGCGGCTGCGGCGGCTTCCAAAGGTTTCCGTTGCCGTCGCCGTCTTCCTTCCCTGTCTCTTCCTCTTGNGCACTCGTCACAAGGAACTCATTCAAATGAGCAACGCAAACAAGAAGCGTCACATCCTCTATTTAACCTCAACATGTGCACCTATTATATGTTTCTTCATATTAAAGACTAAGTTGACTTATCGAATCTATTGGTAACATGGAATGTTTTGTGGCTGCATACAATTTGAGCAAAACACACTAAATATGAAGAAAATTTGTCGGATGAAAGATTATTAAATCGTATTTATAAAACATTAACAACCTAAGTTATATACTTCTCGACCAGTCGGCATTACAGGAGAACTATCTGGAGAATAGGTCAAAAGAAGAACGTCAACAAGTAAGTAGGATGTGCCGGTGGAATGCCGATGTTTCTGACGCACTTTCCTTTTACCTCCTTACCTCCTTATCCCCCCCCCTCTTCTTTTAATTGTCCGTCCGCCATGTCGAGAGCATTGTCTCGAAGTAACGCGAAATGGCGACTGGATCCGGAGATGAACCAATATGTCCGCCGCATACATTTGCGAAAACGCAAACATTTGTGTTCGGTGTTTACGAATTGTTATGCGATCAATAAATATTTCCCTAATCGTCACCCATTTGTTAAAACGTGTCCTTTGACGACTTATTTGTGTTATTTTTTCGATCGAAATATGTTTTTATCCCGTCTTTAAACTATTGCAATTACTTCTGTTTTATTGTTAGTCGTTAGAGTCTCCTAATTGACTGTCTTCGCTTTTATTTTTTTACTTGTACAGCTTTGCAACAAAAATAATTGTCTTCACATTTTAAAGTTTGTACCAATTCAAAATGGTTTTGTTCAATACTAGTTTTGTTTTATTCTTTCGTTTAAAAATTCAGGGTATTGAAACTTGCTTAGTAAAGTTTCTTTATTGGTGTTGATGCCGCCGTAGTGTCGGCCGTTCCCGACCCGCCCACCCGCTGCTCCACCACCGCCGCCTCCCCCTGCACCGACGCCGTTTTGCCGCCTTGACGCGTGACAACCGCAGCATCGGAGGATTAAACGCCTCTGCGAATCCGACACATCCATCGCTAATGTCTTTCTCGCTTCGAAAGATAACGCGAAGAAGAAGAAGAAGCTACAGTGAGGAGGCTCTCGAGATAAGGTTTTGCCTTTCGAAATGAGATTTACGTCAATAAGTATTTTCATTCAATTCCTTAATACACGTTAGAGAACTACAAGTGCGAAATGCAGTATTCGTCTGTAGGTTACGTGTACTCTTGTTAATTCTCAACGCTTCTACTTTCCAGTATACAGATATTTACACAGTGAATATGGCTCTATATACGAAAAGGTGATCGTCCTTAAAACACTCTTCTGTTTAATTCATAAACTTAAATTCCAATCACAACAAAATCACTCAATTGTGATACGAATAGTTTCTTTTCTTTGTTCTTCTGGTGAACCGGTCTGGATGTCTCTTAAGTCTTTTCGCTGGAAAAAAAAAGATCGCAAATATCTGATTCTGTGTAGCTTGAAAGGAGTGACCTGTCATCCTAATGCACGTTAGTTACATAGATAGAGATATTATTAATTGCTCTGTGGAAGGCATTTGCCGAGTGGTTGAACGTGTCCATTTGTTTCAGAGGAGAAATCGCGTCAGTGAGAAGAAGAAGTAGAGAAGTAGAGATTTTCCCTTCTTCTATTCTTCATCGTTACTTTTGAATTGATTTCGTTCATTTTTTTACTCGAATTCAAAGCGACAATAAAGAAGTCACCATTTCATAGTAAAATATATCTCAAAAATAATAACCTAACCCGAGAAGAAAGAAGAATTTTTGTTCCCAATGCGTATTAGAATTTAAATGTGTTTGAATATGCTGTACTAAGGGCTCCAATGACCTTGCCGTTGACGGGCCCTGAAGCCAAAAGAAAAAAAGAAAAAAAAGAAAATGCTGAATATTTTTCTGCACTCTATTAATTCCATTTATTTATTTTTTTGTATCCAACATTTATTTTTTCCCCTTTTTTGTTTCCCTATTTCTCATAATTCGACCAGCGTCACCAAAAGCTACTACGAACCATTAAGATCATAAATTCACGATATACTGATAGCTGCTTTCAAGTATTCGATCTTATTACAATATAAATCAAATATCTCAAATTCGTCCCTCCTGTCAATCACTCTTGTTTCTGATGGTTCCCGAATCCTCGTTCGCAGTCCCACTATAATAATTGTAATGTTCCTTGGTGATGTTTCACACAGTTGGTGACGTTGAACTGAACAGAGAAATTTCTCAAGTGCTCGTGTGCTCCGCCAATCACACTTTCGATCCTTCCTCTCTTTCTTCCTTTCTTTTCCAATCAAAGAGCTAAAGTCGTTTAACTCTTTCACCGTTAACCTTAAAATGACTTGGAAATTGATTTCGGAATAAGTTGTAAGTAAGTTGAGTTAAGTTGTTGGAATCCTATTAGTGACGCACTGATTATGACTGCTTCCAAGGCGATCAATCCGTCTGGTCAGACAGATGCAAATACAGAGTTATCAGAATGACATCCTCCTCCCTCGAACAAGTAGCACAAGCGACCGAGACGTCGTATCGCTGGAGGAGATGAACTGTTGGAAAGTATTTGATAAACATCTTCGCCAATAAAATCATACTAGCCAGGTTTTCTTTTCTTTTTCTTCGGGAATAACTAATTCTTCATTGAAATTATTTTAACTGGACTTTCTTGAGATTAGTTAAAATTCTCTTCGAACTTGCCAACGTTCCGATATACGTATCATCATTCGAGCTACTCGTCCAATAAAATTAGAATAGAATTACGTGTAGAAGATTCCATTTCACCCGGGGCCTGAAGTCGTCTCACATCTTCACGGAAGAAATGTTCGCGTATCCGACATCTCAGTTACAATCGTACCCTTGCAATCACCCTCTATTGGGG
>NNCF01127972.1:240019-265744 GCA_002313205.1 Laupala kohalensis
TATATATATAAAACAAAAGTTTTGTTCATTACAAAACTTCTCTTGGTTAATAAAAGCGGAGGGTGGGAGCAGCCCGTAATTCAAGTTAGTCAAATCACACAGATGTATTATTCTAATTGTTTTAAAATACTACAATATTTAAATGTAAATTTATTGTCAACAAAGCGGTACAAACAGCGTATGACCACGTGGAGGACAATAAACAATTTACTGGAACAATATGATGACTATGAATAACGTATTTCTACGGTTGAAAATAAAATTCAATAACTCGCTTGAAATGAAGCACAAGAGTACGAAGAGGAGAACGCAATGGTTTTGTGATCTATGCGTTTCAACTTGGAAAAAGTAAAATGTCTTTCTCAAGTATAGATAAAAGTACGTATGTTAAAAATACAATTTACTACATTTCGATGTAAAATCTTCCGTCACTTTCGCGATTCAAAAGAGTTAGTCTTTTTACTTGATACGCGTTTCAACGTCATCATTGCAGTTATTTTCTTTGAATGACCGGGCGGACGGACGGACGGGTATGTATTGACATGTCTTGACAAGAAATGATATGTTTCTCCCTTCGTTTTCGTCGGTTTCGGATATTTTAGTGATTGTACCGTTAAGACCGTTATTTCGAGTGTGAAAGCGCAGCCTGTGGAGCAGCAGGAGAAGAGAGTAGAGAGGAACTCTTTCACAAATAGCTTTATCTTCATCGGCAGAGAGATTCATTTGCTTTAAACGCTTTACATGAGAAACAAAAGGCTCGAGTGTCGCTGAACATAAAACATTCCTTCTTTACGGCGTCTTTAGAGCGGCTCTCTCTCTTCGTCTTTTAAGTGGCGCCGCTGTAACTTGTGGTCACCTGCAACTCGCGAGGCGCAGGCGACGGAACGCGATGTTTGTTTAATTATCGACGTGATGAGCACATGTTGGAGGGGGGAGGGATTGACGCGGTCACTTCCTGGCGAATGAAGAGTTTGTGCGAACACTCACTCGCTGAGCTGCCAGTCGTCGTGGATGGCCTTCGCGATTCATTACTAACTTTTGCTTTTCACATTATTTGTTTTTCTCAGCATAACTTTCTTCTCTGCATTCGTATATGGAGAGGAATATTGATCTTTCTTCGCATTTTCTTTGACGTCTCCGGATTCCGTTTGAAATTTTTAACCCCAACTTTATTGAACGATAGGGATGGAATAAGGTTTTGAATATTTAATTATTTTTCACAGCTACGAAATTTACATGTGTAAATACGTAGAAAATTAATTATTATATTTTTATAGCTGCTTTGTAATCATTTCTTCTTCTTTTTTTTAATTTGCAAACAGAAGTCGTGTCTACTCGAGTCATAAAAAGAAACTTTCCTTCTTTAATCCTTAAGAAGCTAAAGAAGCTAAATTAGACTTCTTGTCGAACATAAATAGTGTTAAAAAGAAGTTACAGAAGTTTGAAATTATCTGTTAATGTCAAAAAGTTTTCTCGAGATACGTTATAACATTTTTATCCCCATTCGTTATTTGTTGTACACTAAATCCGAAAACTCCTAAATTCGTGTCTGTATTCGTGATGGTGATAGACTCTCTTCGTGATAGTGATGGAGCGTCCGTGAGGAGACGGATGATGGCGGCGCTGCCTTGGCAGGTGGTCCACTGAACTAATGATGATGGATGTCTCACCATAATTAATTCCCACCTCCCCACTCCCAATTCACGGGCAATTGGCACCATTCAACCTCATGGCATCATCTCATCATGCGGATACGAGGATACGCAATGGAGCGGAGAGAAGAAGGGCAGTTAGGCGTGAAGCATCGCTCCCTTTATTTATTATTTATTTAGAATGGCATTTGTATTTTATTTTTTGTGTACAGATGTAAATCTTGAAAAAGCAAACAATTTATTTTCAGGGTCTTACGAAAAAAGAAATAATATTAGAAAAAGAAACTCAAAGAGTGCTCATACCTGAATCTATTCAATACTTGTACAATAGCCGACTTAAATGTCCATGTTATAAGTTTTCAAGCGGAAACTGGAGGTGGACTTTTGTACTTTGTGGTTAAGATTTCCGAGACATAGGTTCAGTTATAAAAGTCTTTACTACTGAATTGAATTCAGTGAGTGTCTCTTATGTTATAAATAAAGATTTACTTCATGAATTGATCCAAAAGTTTGAAGAACTCTTCTTAAGATAACTTGCAAGTGCTAAGCAAAGTATGTGAAGTATTTAAGAAACCCAAGAAAAAAACCCGTCGCTGCAAAATTCGGACGGAACTAAATCCCACTTGTGACAATCCCACGCGTTCTCTGATGAGTCCGGAAGAAATCGGTAGTCGTGCGTGAGTTGTTGATGCAGACGAGAGTGTATTCTGATTCGTCGGTGCATTGCCAACAAGACAACGCACTTCTACTGAAAAAGAAATTTAATTATTCATGGGGTTAGAGTACTAAGTGTTAGATAAATTTAAATATTGCTCAGCTTTTTTTTCTTTTCTGTAAATGTCTGACAACACCCGTATTGTGATCTATAACAATACGAAAAAAGTGAGATTTTGTAACCCTAAAATATGTATTTAATTTGAGGTAAGATTATATGAAAGATTAAAAAACGTCCTAAGACGTGGCCCATTTGAAACCATATGTCATCTCCTTGACGATTCATACTCCGTACGCGACTTTTAAACTCATACAAAAGTCTTTTGTTTTCTTAGCTACGTTTCTTTTATTTTCCTGTTATTTGTTTAACAACAAAAGACAGATAATTGGAAGATGCAGATTTTTATCTTGTTCCAGATCCCGTGTTTTCAGCTTGTTCTTGCACTTTCTTTTCGGGGAATTTTTCAGCGATGAGCGTGGGAGCAGCGTCACAGTTCCCACCCGTCGCTCTCAACTGTCACCGCTCTTGAAGAACAAGTGAAATTCAAGATTTCGTTTCTTTTTTTGCGATTGTTGGGTTTTGAGGGTGTGTTAGTAAACGTAAAAATCGAAAAGAAGCATTGGTCGCTGCATAGGAACTGAGCTCTTTTTATAACATACAAGAACAAAAAAATAAAAAGAAAGGAATGATCTTCAATTAAACTAATGTTTCGTTACAGAATTTGTTTGAATAGAGTTCTTTTGTCAACTTGTACTTGAAACGCAGCCATTTAATGCGAGAGTTGTAGCGCAATAGACGCGCATGAGTCTATGCCGAGAAGTTGAAACACTAACTTTATTTGCGAAGGGTTATAGGTTTCTTGCATCTGTGTATTTTAAATTTATTTGTAAAATAGTATAAAAGGAAGTTTTCGATTAAATTTTTAAAACAATTTATGAGTGATTCAGCCATAGACGATGGTTATCATAGACTGTCTAACATTACGTTGCTACGAAATGAAGAGGTCTCCTAAACCACGAGAGTTTTAAATCTTAGCGTGTCTAAGGCATAATTCTCTCTACTATAAATATCCTCGTTTTCGTACTGAGCTCGGGTAAAAATGATTAAGATAAACTTCTTATTTGATTGTGATCATCGATCTCACGTCTATCCAATCATCCCCAATCAACCCCCATTACTTACAAATTGGTAAAGGTTTGTATTGAAACCTCTATTTGTGCTCATTATGAAAATGAAATCTTGTACTTATAAAACTGTGGAAGAGATGCACACAAATCTTTCAAGATAGAAATATTTTATTGTCTTCTGTTTCTTTAAATTAAGGCCGTACAAGTAACTCATGAACACAAAATATTTTAAGCTAAATTACCGAATAATTGGACAATTTTTACGAGAGAGATGGACACTTTATGTTTGTTTTGATGGCTGTTTTGTTTCTGAATCTTCGGGGTTTACTACTGTGATACAAAAATAGATAGGCAGTGTACTGTTCTACGAATTTGCCCTCTAATGTGTTGAAGTATATTTATCAACTGTAATGAGGTGTGAATGATACATCACATTGTTTAAATTTGTTTCATGTGAATTGAGAATTAATTTATATTGACGTTGCATTCTTTGACTTACTCGTGTATTTTTATTTTTTCTTTCCATAGGAAAGTGTGCCGCAACTGCAAGTGCCCTCGTGAGGAACACTCGGTGGGGGTGGCGTCGTCGCCGGGGGGCGGTGGGAGTCCCGGGCCGCCGCCGCCGCCCCCGACTCTGCTCCGGGACGCTCCTCCGCCTCCTCCCACCCCAGTCGACGCGGGGGGCCTCTCACCACACCATCCGCCGCCGCCGCCACCGGCCTCCAAGGGCGCTCTGAGTTCGCTGAGCCCTTTCGGTCACGGTCCCAGCCCTTTGGGCCCTCCGCCGGGGCTTCTGGGAGGCGGTGGCAGCGGAGGCGGTGCTAGCTCCAAGGGCGGCTGCGGCCCTCCAGGGGGCCCTTTGCCCTCCGACCCTCATCGCCATTCGCAGAGCGACGATGACTCGGGGTGCGCGCTGGAAGAGTACACGTGGGTGCCACCTGGACTGCGACCGGATCAGGTGAGTGATCAAAAGCGTCAAATCCCTTCAATCGTACAGATAAATGCGCAATTACGCGAAAGCCAACGTGTCTGTCTGTCTGTCTGTCTGTTAATCACGACTAAACTACCAAACCGATCGTGATGGAATTTAGCAAAGAGACAGTGAAGATGTACACGATGAATATAGGCTAACTTTTATTCTTTAAATGTACGAAAAGAAAGATAAAAAATGAAGTTGAATGATAAATGAAGTCGATGAAATCGACCATATTCACTTACGCTGCTTAAACGGTTAGAGATACATGACAACTATTAGTGGCAATAAATATTGTTCGCTTCGAAGAGTTCTACAAAATGTCCGCGACAGCATCTAATGTCTATCTACTAAAAAGGGTAACCTAAATTATCGAAACAAACCTTATGAAAAATAGAAAAGTGTTGAGATACTTCAATTTAAGTGAGGATTTAAAAAAGTAAAATATCAATCTTCATCACATTTAATGGGTTCTTTGTTTTGTGCATTTAACAAAGATAAAGTACGTAAATGTTTGGACGAATGGTTTAGATTTTATAAGCGTTTGAATGAAATTTTTGCAATCACGCTTTTTGCCGCAGTTGCATCTTGCATCGGAAGCAAAAATGCGACCTGCGAGACTTCCTTCCGATGAGTGGGTTCGTTGGCCTAACGAGTAAAACAAAATTCCAAATGTTTATAATTAAAGTGGACCTCATGATTATGATACAATAAAGACATAAAAGTTAATATCGTAAAAGAGAATTCATAACAAGATCATGTTTTCATTAGGGTTGCGAAAAACAAATGTCTCCTCTTAGAAGAACTATACGAATAAATTGAATCCTTTGATTTCAGAAAGTATAAAAGTACTACTTCAGTTGTGAATGCCTTAAGTATAATAAATTTATTGTCAAAAAAACAGTACAAACTGCGTATGACCACGTGGAGGACAATAAACTAATTTACTCTCCGGAAGCAAGCAAAGGACGTATTCGATCAATTCCGATCAAGGGCCCTAAGGCAGAGGCGGATTCAAAAATTTCAGCAAAAGTTCCTAGATAAGATAAAAAAGTTAGCTACGAGTTATAATACGTATATAATGTCAATATGTTTGTAAATTTACATGTACAAGTTATTATCGATATATTATTGTAGGTTGGGTTACGCTGCTCTCTGAATTTGCGTTTTGGGAAGTACTTGTAGTACGGGACAAGTGTCTTTTATTAGTCCACCCTTCGCGCAGAGTTTCTGATGGATAATATTAGCGAACCCTAAAACCCCATTGGAAAAAAAAAAAGTTAATATTAGCAACCTGGTTGTGTCTGTGGGTGTAAATCTGTCTGTGCATCCTCCGGCGATGTGTTGTGTAGTTCCTGGTTTCATTCTGCATCTCCTACATCGTTCGTCATCTATGTTGGAATTAGAGCGGAAAGTTGGGTGGAGAACTCGGAAATATTTTTCGTCTCTTTCTCGATTATAGTAATGACTTCTTTCCAGAAGAGAATCTCAAATATATTTGTAATCAGCAATATATTCATTTTGTTGACAAAGATTGATATGTCATTCTGAAAAACAAAACAAAAAAGTTACTACTTACTGTCCGTTCGAATTTGGCTGCAAAATCTAAATCTGGTCTCCTCAGATTTTTCATAAATATCGTAGAATATTTGGTATTCTTAACATACGATGAACAATTAGGTCCACTTTATAAATTACAAGATTAGATATTCATGTTTTTGTTAAAGAGTAACAAACAGGAACAAAATACATAAAAATTCAATATATCAAAACGAATTGTGTGTATTGTTTTGTACGTCGTATTCTCGCTGCGTTGTGAAGTCTTGATTCCAGTCTAAATATTTATTTGTTGATTCGTTGAATCTTTCTCACAGAAAAAGTACGAAGTTTGATTTCATTCCCGTCTTGGTTCGATGTCGCTGAGCAGCGCACTTGCGACCACAGGAGCAGCGAGAGAAGTGGGTTAAAGGAGGGGACATATAGCGAAGAATGTTAATCGCCGTGCGGTTGGTAGCATGTCCTCATTCCGCTGCGCGACGATGCTCAACTGAAATGCGAAAATTACAAGTAAAATTTATAGTTTGAGTTGACTAGAGGCGAAGGAGGCTTTTGTGCGGCTTAGTGACTTTAAGGCTAATGAATGGCGACCACCACCTGTGGATGGATATGGCATTAAAAGGCGAGCGAGCGATCAGGAGTTCGTCTGTGTGATTGGTGGCTGATCCTCTGCTTCAAGCGAGAAACGTTTACGACTGTGTGTCCGCCATGATGCCGAGACGGAATCTGCGTTCAGAAGCATCTGCTCCAAGTTTGTTGTCGTATGATTAGAGGAGAAAGTACTCCGAGCTATTTTTTGAGGCTCATTTCTATAATTCTTGTTTGTTGTAGTAGGATTTTTTGTAAATGTGAGGAAAAGTAGCTATTGAAGCTTATCTACGCGGGGTGTTAGGAGGTGGCTGTTGGCTTCTTGTTAGCTGCGTTTACAAACAACTTGACCCTTCGGAGCTGTTAGTAGGAATAGTTAGTCATAGTTAGAGTCAGGAAGTGGATACGAGAAGGAGGGTTCCCTTTTCAATTGAACTGGGACACTAAAGAGGAAAACTTAAAAAACTTTCCCTGGTCCCTCGGGGAATTTGCCCCGGAGTGTCTACGCGACGAGCGAGCACGTTAGTCCATGAGCACTGGAGAAACCTTCCATTCTTCTTGTTTTGAACTGTTGAATCTACTCTGATTTAGGAAGGAACGCTGAGAAATGTATTGGGACTCAAACAAGACAATCAGTTAGAAACATCACCTTTTTTTTCTCCCCATTTCGTTTGTGTGTGTCTTCTTCCTTTTGAACCAAAAACTTTTCGTCTCTCAGTGAGATTTATAACTCCGTACACACAACAAAACGTGGAGTGGGGGGGGGGGGTGTTATCTGTTATTGTTATTATTTATGTAATGCATTTTATTTAAAGGTAATATTTATAAAATGTGTGTTGTAAAACCATAATTTTAAAACAAAAATGCTCTCCTGTTAGCTCCGTCTAGATCCGCCTCTGAATACAAGGGACTCTAAGATTTAAAAAATGATCACTAAACAATGGGATTAGGAATACAGATAAATAATACAGGGTTAACAGTTGACTAGTACTATAGAAAAGTTTTTTTTTCTTTAACAAACATAAATGATGCTAGTAATTTTACAGGTATATTTAGATACACCTATGTTAGTTCCATGTTTTAACTGTATAGTTTCCTTGTCCAAAGTCCATTATGAAAAGAATTTTCAGTTTTTCCCTTTGATATGAAGAGTGACGCCTGTTAAGAGACAGGATGAGGCGTCACCCCAATGGGGGAGGAGGAGGAGGAGGCAGCGAATGTGAGCTGCAGAGACAGAAGCGTCAACATTCTCTATATAGACATCAGTCACTCTATAGTCGACTTCGATTCGCAACACGACAAAAACAAGGAAGTCTGTGTGCAGAGTCTGAGAATATGGGAGCGTGAAACCAAAACGTCCTTCAACAAACTTCTTCTTCTTCTTCTTCCATTCGATTCGCTCAACATGTCCTTCATACCTCATTGGCACTTTTCCTTCTTCCAATCTCATATCATTCATTTCTCAACATTACATTTTTTAATATATTTCTTTGATGTAAAAAAAACCATTTCATTTAGAATACCATTCGTCTGTGTGTACGCAGCGATTCTAAAACTAAATTAATATGAGCCATACTGCAATGGTTGAATAGACTGACTTGATTTGTATAATACAAATTATATTAATATGTGTAAGTTTGAAGATATTCAATTTCATAATGTCTTTTATATTCTTGGGCAGGGAATTATATAGAACGATTCCCGAATGATGCGGTCCTTTTTGGCAAAGAGTGGTTGACACTCTAGGCCGATGAATATTATTACTATTGCGAGTATTGTGTTCGTGAACGAGACTGTTTCGTATAAAGCAAGGGTGGTACTTCAGTAATTCGGTATTAGCTAACACGACCGTTTCATAAATATAAATGCAGGGAAGTGTTAAGATATTTAATTCCTTGAATAAAGGTTTACAAGAGTTTCGGGGGTGAGATTTACAAATTATCCGAACTATCCTCTTCTGAATTCTGAAAGTTTGAATACTCTGACCGGAATTACCCCAGAAGGTAATGCCGTAACGTAAATGGGAGTAAACGTTTGCAAAATATACGCAACGGGAAATACGTGGACTAACTGCGTTAACTAAGATTCGGAATGCGTAACACAATTTGCTTAATTGGGAATTAAGATTGTCAATGTGACAATTCCATTTGAGGTTGTCTTGAATATGGAGACCTAAGAATTTTGTATTCGTAACAGTTTTTAATTGTGTTCCGTTTAAAGAAAGAGAAACCTGGGGTAAAGATTTTGTGATACTATTGTGAAATGACATAGACACTGTTTTGCCAGTGTTTACTATGAGACGATTTGCATGGAACCAAGTCGAAAGGTTAGACAAAACGTTTTGAGCATTGGCGTGTTTACATATTAAATTAGTGTCATCAGCAAAAAGAACCATTTTGCAATCTGATGTGGATGATGACATGTCGTTCACATACAATAAAAAGAGTATAGGGCCGAGAATTGATCCTTGGGGTACTCCGCAAGTAAGTGGCTTTGTTTCTGAAAGACAACGCTCAAGTATTTTATTTTTAGTATAGGATATTTCTACTTGTTGATATCTATCTTTTAAATAAGAAGTTAGCCATTGATGTGGAAGTCCACGAATGCCTAAAGAATGCAATTTGGTAAGGAGAATTCCGTGATCGATGACATCGAATGCTTTGGATAAGTCAAGAAAAACACCCTGAGGATTTTCTCCACGGTCAAGAGATGTGGTAACATCGTTTAAGAAGGAAAATATGGCGCTTGTAGTGGAAAAGGATTTCCTAAAACCGTGTTGATCGTCAGAGAGAATGTTATATTTTGATAAAAAATCTAGAAGACGCTTNGGATTTTTGAGAAAGTGGATAGTAGAGATATTGGTCGGTAATTTCCAATCTTAAGTTTGTTTCCTTTCTTGTGTAAAGGTTTCACTTTAGCTCTCTTAAATATGTTATGCATCTGCTGTTAAAAAAGTTATTTTTTATAATTTGTAAATGAAACATTTTTTTTTGTAACCTTGTCAACAATATTCTTTTAACATATCCATCAAATCGATTATCTACTGGACAAAGGTGGCTAATTTCATGTCAAATTACCAATTACAAACAATACATTAAACTTTCAAGCATGATTTTCAAGCAAGCATTGCTAATTTAAATCATGTAGAGAGGTATTTTTTTTTAATTGTCCAGAATTTGATTAATTTTATTTTAATTTTTTAATCGTTCGGAAAGCTGATAAATTATAAAAAGTTTTTTATGTGTATTTGTTGTCATTATTGAAGCAGTATTTTACGATTTAAGTTAACGTAAAAAATCTGCAAAATACGAAGAGAATGAAAAAATCCCTAGGAGGAAAATTAATATATTTGTGTTGGAGCCCCTGATAATTTCTTTGTAGGAACTCATTATTGTTCTCGAGAAAAATAGGGGGAAAGTCTTTCTAGTTACTTGGATATTAATGACTTTTATGGTGGTTCAATGTTACTTGTTGTATCTTTTGACAAGTTTATCATATTATTTTTATCCCAAGTTTATGACGTAATTAATAAGAGCTTGTTAACAAGCAGCAATGAGGTCGTGAGATGTCGACTCACAGATGCACTATTATTCCTTCCATTATTATATTATTCCTTGGTAAATTATGTTGTAAGTTTAGGAGTAGAGGTTGTTATTATTATTCTGTGCCGTGGCTTGTCTTTAACGCTGTTCAGTGTATTAACCGAGTGCCTCTGGAGCAGAGTAGAGAGCGAGGCGTCGTCGGCCGCGGCGTGGAGCGTCTTGAGAAAAACTCGTCCCGCCTCTGCTGGTACACGCTGCGGTGCCTGAGAAACGGCGACGAAGCCGCTGCTGATGCACATGTCTCATTTTCATTTGCTCCTATTTATTTTGTGTATTGAGTACAGTGGCGGGTCCAAAGGAATTTGACTTGACTTTTAGTAAAATATATAAAGGAACGCGTTCAACTCGTTAAATTTTATTTTTTCATTTGACTTGCCAATTTGATCTAGAACCTTGTTCCTAGTTACCATCACTGGGATTTACATTACTTGTCGCTACTTATTCTTTCCGTTGCATTTCGTGCCCTTGTGGCAAAAGGGAGGATCTTTGTTGTTGCGTTTCAAAAGAACCACGTTCGAATGCAAGTAACAAGACTGAAAACAAAATAAATACTTCCGTTGAGGGGTGCTGGGGGGGGGGAGCTGTGCAAAGTTAATAATAAAGTTTCGCCAGATCACTTGCTGAATCCGCTCCCGATTGGGTCTTTCAACTAACGTTGTTTCGCTACGATTTGAACGCTCCAATAACATCAAACAGATAATTTCGGGGCGTGGGAAATTTGAAACTTACGTAAGAAGAATCGGAAAGATATCAAGTAATGGAAAAGGTATACGCGGGAAAGAAGATGAGATGAAACACCGGACCACGTGCTCTCTGAGAGAGTGTGTGTGTGATACCTGATTTGAGATGGAGAAACCAAAATACACGGAGGAGAATAAAGAAAGCTTGAAACACTTTAGTCATTACATAAATAAAAAATGTCAAATTCCAGACATTATCAAAGGGGTATTTTGAAGGTACATGACGACAAAAGAAAATTGGAACACAAAATGTAAAAATGAAGTCACATTTTTAGTTGAAAATTGCTTTTGCGTTCCAACAGAAATACATTTGACACTTCGCAATTGCTTTTCAAATCCCAAAAATAATTCAAACATATGATAAGTGTAGAGCTTCGTGGTTACGTGAGCGATATTTACGAAAGTTGTAATACGTTCACGATACAGAAGCATTTCAATAATGAGAAAAGCATTGCTGATGTGAATGCGCTAAATCAGTTCTTGGATGTGATTCTCGTTCGAAACCCGGCAAACCAGGCCCACCATAGAAGCTTATTTTATCTGCTAGCGTGAGTATTGGCATTCACAAAATGACGTGCGTGACCCTAAAATCGTAAAATCCATTAGCATTGCTGCTCTGCAAAGTAAGAGAAGTAATTCTCCGTTGCTCCCATAAGCAAAAAACGGTCTCCTTCAAAGAAATCGGATCAGCGATTGTCGACTGTCTGCTACGTCAGAGAACAAAATGCGATCGAGAAGCAATGTACACTGGATTGCTTTTCTGAACTTGAAATCTTCGTGACAGAATAGTTCAGAAAGAAGGAGAGACATTTTTACTTTGTTTCTTAGAAGAAACAAGTTATGTCAAAAATTACTCTTCATTTTTTATTATATTGTGATTTTTTGAAATTAAAAATTAGTTAAGAAATGGTGAATGAATGTATTTTAGAATGTGAAAATGTATTACAAGGACCGTAAATTAGCTCTTGATATCCTCCAAATCTGCAAATATTCCTTTCAATATTTCGTAGCAAAAAGATTGATTTCTGGATACGAATGAAAGAAAATACGATTTTGCTTTTGACGTAAAATAAAATTGAAAAATGTGAGAAAGAGTGATTTGGTTCAAGTGACAGTTTTGTTTCGTAGAAAAATGTGCAACTGTCTATTTCTTTCTGGTTTATTGAGGGAAGTGAAATAATATAAAATGAAGTCTTCCTCAAATATGAATTAGTTCTGTCAAAATCAATCCATTTAGGAGAAGAGTATCGTATAAATCAAATCAGAATCCGTTGCCCGATCACTTTGAATCGTCCTTATTGTGAGACTATAAACGCTTACGATGTCCCCTGGTGCGTTAAATGCAAGATGTGCCGTTCGCAGAAAAGGCGGAAGAGCAGCGGTAGATCTCCAGGGGACACACACCGATGAATATTTGAAGAGATTCCGTTTAAAATGCGATGTGTGTAAACGTGGGAGAACGCACGTTCTGGAATTGTACATTATATGGAGAAGAAAGGACAAAACATTCTTCGAAAAATGAGAGAGAAAGAAGTATCGGAAAAAAGTTTCAAAATGGTAGTAACGAGGGAGAAATTTCAGTCGAGACTATATTGGCAGTATTAAAGAAATAAAAAAAGGGACTTATGTTTTAATAATGTATAGTGACTTGTAGATACGTTTATATTTAAATGTATAGGTTTTTGTTGTAGTACGTATACTGATGGAGACACGACGTACGTAAAAAAAAATTTAAAAAAATAAACGAGAAAGTAAAATGGAGCGTTAGTACGTACTCTCCGCTGAAAGGCTCTGATCCTGTGTCTGAAGCGAGCGCAGAACATTACCTCCATCAGCGAATTTCCGTAGTCCAAGACGTCAACGACCGCACTGGAAAACCTTTTCCTACAATCGCAAGATTAATTGGTACATAGATGTGCTTCCGGTTTGCTCCTGGCATATGCAACGCTGTCTAGTGTCGGGTTTTTGTACCACATCGCAACCTATCCTTCCCCTTTATCCTCCTCCTCCTCCACCCTTGTACGTAATGATTGGGGAAATGGATGAGGAAGGCGCTGTGAATATCCTCTCTGCGAGATGGAGGGAGATTCCTCGCTTCTCTGCTTCGCCTTCTGCAAAAGAGTCTCTATTCTTGTGGAACAACAACCGCGATCCCTCTGATCAGGTCATTGCTATCTTGTGTTTTCATTCTTCTTGGTGGCTGCAATGGTTTCTTGCAACTTTCAATCTAAGAACACAATAATAATAATAATAATAAAAAGTCCCTTTTGGCTCTCAATGAAAGGGAGGCAAATTAAAAGACTCGAACAGCTGAAGAAGTCAGTGTGGGTTTTACGAAATGTCATTACTTTTTCAAAAAATTAATGAAACGAAAGGGAAATGAATAATTTTATAGCGTGTAATTGATATTTTGTGTATTCGAAATGTATTCAAAAATAATTTTCTCATTATGTACGGTAATGTACTACTAAATGCAGAGCGTGTTATATACAAAATAGCGGCATTCCTCCTCGCTTCGTGGTGAATTTCGTAAAACCTCAAATTGCTTCGGAGTGAGATCCACGCGTTTGTTTCCGTGTCGCCGTCTCCTCATCTCATGCTACAGAATCAGCGTAATTTCGTTCTGTAAATCAAATAATTTTCTCGCCGGTTCATCTATTATGTTCCATTACATACGTGATACAATCAACAACAATTTGTTTGGGTGGATAATTCCGAATGAGATGCTGCAATTGAATTTAAATGGTTCTGTGCAGTTGTTCAAACAATTTGGATTTTTGAAATCAATTACTGTTTTTTTTTTGTTGTTGTTTTTGCGAAATGGTAAAAGGCCTCGCGAGTTTTCGTGGAGAAAATCAACGCAGATAGAAGAAAATAATCACCTTAAGAAGAAGCTAAAAAAAGAATTTAAGTTTTATCTCTTTTAATATTCTTAAAAAATGTATAAACAAAAGTGTACACTCCTTTTTCTTAAATTGATATTTTTTAATATTTTATTCGCGTAGTGTATTATTATATCAGAGATTCCTTGTAATATATACAATTTTTGAAGGTGTTTTGAAGGTATTTTAAAATATTTTTGAAGTAAGTCTGAGTCGATAGTGGACGCGTGAATCTAATGTATCTAATGTATTGGTCTCTTGTTACATAATTATTTCTTATACGATTGCTGATACTGAATAGGACATATTGGGCTTCGGTTTTGCTAATCAATCACAATGGTTGTTCACATTCATTTAACTGTACAAAAATACCCCCTCCCTCCCCCCTCTGCTTTCCTTTCTTTCTTCCTTTCTTCCTTTCTTCCTTTCTTCCTTCCTTCCTTTCTTCCTTCCTTCCTTCCTTCCTTCCTTCCTTCCGCTCGCTCCTTTTGCTTTCTCGAGCAGCGTCGCGAACAAAAGACAATGGTTTGTAGAACTTTAATTCGCTTTTGCAGAGACTGCGACGTGCAAAAGGAGGATAAAGAGTTCCTTGTACAAATGCGGTTACAAGACTTTGAAATGCTCTAATGGCGTCGTTCCTTCTTAGGACTTTTGTCATCTGTCGAAAATTATTTTTATTATCCCTTGAAAGCGATGTTGGAAGAGAAGTTGTACAAAAATTTGTTTAACAATGTTTGTGCATTCTTGGAAAATAAAAATAAATTAAATGTACACAAAATACAACAGACGTTGAAGAAGATTAAGTTAGTTGCCACGTCGCCCCGTTAATGTACGTATTAACACTAGAAAGGAAATTGGCAAATGTACTCGTCCATTCAAAGAAAAAAAAACTCTTTGGCTTGCAAGCATTATTTTCTCATCATTAATATTAGGGAATTGCTACTAACATAGTCTTTCAAAATTCCCTTAATTAAAAGTAAAAACTTCTAAACATTTTTTTTATTATGAAAAAGGGTTTCTCAAAAACTCTTTGAACTGCCACCGCTCCCATTAAAATCCTTTCATCCCTTCTCTAGATATCGTTCGATGTCAAAATCACGTGGGTTTGTTTACGTCTAGATCTATCGTTTTACTTGAAACTTTCTCATTTCAAAATTACTTGTACATTTGTAGACACTTGATTTGTAGAGTCATGATTTATTAATACAACACTCTTCAGTTGATACAACACCTGTTCTACCAGATTTTGAGTTTGAAGGTCGGTACGCCTTGACGTTGCACACGTTCGTCACTTCTTCTAGTTGCGTGACGCGTGACGCGTGACGCTGTTTCGAGGAAACAGAGAACCCGAGAATAAAAATGAGGAGAGAAGGAAGAGAGAATGTGGACTCTGCATCCAGAGGGCTATAAAAGCTACTCTGAGAGAGAAGAACTTTTACCCTTTGGACCGAAATACGCGCTGTAAACAAACCGACCGCCTGAGACTTTGACGTGGCGGAGGGGCGTGTCCTTAGAAGGGACGGAGGAGGAACAGCCAGGGCCAGGGCAGTAGAGCACAAACGACATCCAAAACCTGAGCTTGTTCTTTCATTCTGCTACAGAAGGAAATCTCCATTATAACATTCCGATGGAAATAGCTCTTTTTTATTTACAGCGAAAAATACTTTTGGTTTTGGAATCTAATTTCTTTATTTTTTCATTTTTATGACTAATTTTTGTGTTGATCGTTGAAATGAGATGAATAGAACTTAATTTTTTTCTAGGTTCATACGGAGTGTAACTTACATTTGTTAATCCTGAATAACATACTATAGTATTTTTATAATTTTTATGTTAATTTACAACTTTGACTTTTTTAAACGAAAAATGAAGCTCATAAATTCTGTAAATTCTAAAGTACAATTATTGGAAAATGAGATGTTGGGATTCTTTTTTTCAAATGTCTGGAAAGGTATCACTAACACGAAACAGCAGAAAAAGTTTCTCATGACCAAAGAAAGTACGTAGAAATTGAAAAATAAATATTTCGAGATTTCTCTTCTAGTTCGAGTTCTATAGTTTTTTCATGAGTTTATTCGTCGGATGTATTTAAATTACTTCCCAAAACATAAGCTTAAAATTAGTAATTTTAATTGCTTCATTTTCAAAAGACAATATTTTTTTTCGGAAACAAATTAGCAAACTCTTGTAAACCTTTATTCAAGGAATTAAATATCTTAACACTTCCCTGCATTTATATTTATGAAACGGTCGTGTTTGTTAAGACCGAATTACTGAAGCACCACCCTTGCTTTATACGAAACAGTCTCGTTCACGAACACTATACACGCAATAGTAGTAATATTCATCGCCCTAGAGTGTCAACCACTCTTTGCCAAAAGGGACCATACCATTCGGGAATCGTTCTATATAATTCCCTGCCCAAGAATATAAAAGATATTATGAAATTGAATATCTTCAAATCCGCGGTTAAAAACTACCTCCTGCACCAGTGCTTCTACACTGTAAAAGAATTTATTGATTTTAACAAAAGTTAAATTCGTCTTGTGCTTTATCACGCCATTGCTGTAGTACTTTTTAAACAACTTATAACAATTTCAAAAACTATTTTCTTGCATGATTGTGTTGTCTTATGGCTCATATTAATTTAGTTTTATGTGTACTCAACATTGGCACGTTTGTGTACATAAATTCTGTAGCCCCATCCTGGCCCGGGTTTTTCTCCGGTTTTCCTTCGGGTAGAGGCGGATTTATCATACAGGTTCTCTAGGCTTTGTCTAGGGGCGGGTCTATTGTAACAATAAATCGTGAATTTAGTGTTATTTCAATTTTTAAGCACTATACTCAGAATAATCTATAGTTCGATAATAACTTACATGTAATTTTTTGCTTAAAATTACAAACATATTGACATTCTATTAGTATTATAACTCGCAGCTAACTTTTTATCTTATCTAGGAATTTTTGCTGAATTTTTTGAATCCGCCTCTGCCTTAGGGCCCTTGATTGGAATTGATGGGATGGTCCCTTGCTTGCTTCCGGAGAGTAAATTAGTTTTTTTTCCTCCACGTGGTCATACGCAGTTTGTACTGTTTTTTTGACAATAAATTTATTTATAATTAAAAATTTTTTCTTATTTTTACTCTTATTGTAAAATCTTTTAAACAAATAAGAACGTTTGAAAATAATAATAATAATTGGCCAAAAATGTAATAAAAAAACTTGTACGCGTTATAAAACTTTTTATTTCTGAACTTTTGGGTTACTTATTGCTTGTAATGACCAATCTGTCTACATCAGACCAATTCCTCCAATTACTTATGTCTGCTACAAACTGCGTTCGATTTTGGATATTTATAAGTAGTTCACACCAGCATCTACAAAGCCAGCCGTGTTTATGAATCATATTTTAATTTTAAGGTTCAAGAAGTCCTATTTCAACAAAAATTCACAATTATTCGTGTCAGTGAGACCGCAAGTACGCAAAAAAAAAAAAAAAAATGATGTGACGGTTAATGGAGCGTGTTCTGCAGAAGATAACCTCAGACATTAAATGTCACGTTAATTTCATCAGTACTTTGTCACGTACATTCGGCTTTATCTCATCCTTTATAATAATACGGTCGTAGTTTTACAATCTACTTATTTAAATACATGTAGAACAAATGATCGTTCGGAAAGAAATACGATGTATCTTATTACGGTTCACTTTCGAAAGTGTTCACTGACATTGGATGTAGCTAAAGTGCTTCTTCGTTCCCGTGTCGCCTCCTTCGCTGCAGGAGGCCGAGTCTCGTAAACAAGTGCCGCTCGTGGGGCGTCGCGTGTGCTTTTAATGGCGATGAGATACGTCCGATGGACCACGATTCGTCGAGATACGTCTTCTCTCGTCTTCCAACTTGTTCCTTCCAAAGCATTTTCCACATTTAGTCATGTGATGAACGCAGTGTTACAAAAGGAATATCGAGTTACGAATGACGTGTCAGCTTGAACTTCCAATGGATGTGAACTGATCCAAGCCTCAAAGAAGAAAGTTGCATGGCGCAACGTCGATCTCTTTGTTTGTTTGTTTGTTTGTTTGTATGTTTGTTTGGAANGGGGGGGTCGTCCTCACCATTTCATGCTGCGATTATAAGCGTTGAATTCATTCGTTTCTGGACATTTAAGAAATCCTTGTAAAATAATGATCCTCTAAGAAAATAACTCTCTCGAATATCTTTGGATTGAGAGATTTCTAACAGCAATTACAACGAGCCACTCTAGAGAACAGTTCATAACTTGTAGGCGATATACAACAAATTTTAAATAAGTATCAACCATTTATCTACATTATATTTAAATTCGTTTTCAATCGAAACGGCAGTTCTCTCTCATCATTGATTTTCAAAGTACAAGAAGCATCGTGAACAGTCAAAAACACTGTTTCTCCTCTTAGTTATACAGAATCAGCCATGATTCGTGTATTTGGTGCTTCCTAATCAAGAGCAATTCTGTAGTTTTAATTATAGAAACAATTCCTTCGTTCTTTGACACTCAATTAGTGTTGTTTTGCCAATACAAAAGGGTTTGTATTCCGTTGAAGGCGCTGTTGAAGGCTTCCAGTGTCGCAAGAAGCGATGAGGACGCGCTCTGGCGTCAGGGAACACGTTCCACGCAAAAAGCTTCCTCAGCAAATTCCTTCTGCGGCAGTTAGAAAAACCTATCATGGTTTTTGGCGTTTACAAAGTTAATTAAGAGGTATTTGGTGTTTTCGAGTGTGACGATTCTTCAACTTTGATCCTTCAAATCCTCCTCTACTTTTTACTCAAAGATTCAGGTATTCTGATTCCAGTTTGCCAAGTTGTATGCTGTGAAGAATGGAATACGTAGTCAAGTGACTTAAATCTCAAATTTTATTCATTTCCATGAAACGATTTTGAAAGAACGTTTTTTTCTATTTGAATCAGTTTTGGAAGTTGTTTTGTTATTATTTTTATTTTCTTTATAAAAATATATTTTATCGATTGAGTCTACTAGCAAATGATTGAAGTGACAATAGTCGTTATCGTGACGTGGGAACTACTAGTACAATCTACTGCATCGTTGCTGCTTAAATATAAAACATTTCTGTCTGGACGTGCTTCACTCAGTCAATATCGCAATTTCCTTCCATTTTCAGAATCTGCAGATTCGTGTCTGCAGGCAATTTCTTACATTAGAACGCCAGAGCGATCTGGTGTCGAAGAGTAGCAATTTGCGACGCGTGAAGCGTAAATTCGAGACCGTCGGAGGCCGACGCTGCAGCGCGAAAGTAAAGAGATCGAAACAAAGCGATCGATCGCACCATCGATCATTAGCTCCATCGCTGAAATATAGGTTCTCTTTACATTACAGAGTTACCTCGTAATAAGGAAAGATATTTTTTCTTTCATATTATTTTATTGGGGTGAAGGGTCTTTGAGTTTTGTAGGTCCCATTTAGTTTATCCCTCTGTTCGAAAGTAACAATAAGAGCAGGAGAATCAAGAGCGAAAGAGAGAAATTTTTGTTTGAAGTACATATAAAGTGTGAATAGTCTTTTGCCTAACGCAATAAAATCTCATTATGTTTTAGAAGTAATGTAATAATAATAATAAATTTATTGTCAAAAAAACAGTACAAACTGCGTATGACCACGTGGAGGACAATAAATTGATTTACTCTCCGGAAGCAAGCAAGGGACGTATTCCATCAATTCCGATCAAGGGCCCTAAGGCAGAGGCGGATTCAAAAGTTCCTAGATNTGGACGTTAAAGTAATATACTCTCCGGAAGCAAGCAAGGGACCATTCCATCAATTCCGATCAAGGGCCCTAAGGCAGAGGCGGATTCAAAAATTTCAGCAAACGNTACGAGTTATAATACATATATAATATCAATATGTTTGTAATTTAACGCAAATATGTTTGTAATTTTACATGTACAAGTTATAATCTTTAGGAGTGTTGTATGGTGATACCATGTTTTGTAATACATGTTGACAATACAATATACCTGATATTTTTTTAATCCAGGTATTTCTTTGCTACATTTTGTCTCTTGTAGATCATCGCCATTTTGACGCTACATAGCACTTGGATCCATTTTATCTGTCTTTCGGGGTGTTGTGTGAATTATTGGCAAAAGGATGAATCGCAGTGGAGTGGAGTGTGAGTATAGTGTTCGTAGAGTTGGCAAGCGTGAAAGAGGAGGCGATAAGGAGCAAAGTGGATTGGGAGGAGGTTGGGGCAAAAGACGAATCTTCCCTGCTGCTGTAGTTGTTGTTGATGTCTCTTCAGCGTCTGCTATTACGGGAGGCGACGAGCGACGACGCTTACAGTGTAGACCCCACCCCATACACCTTCCGGGGGAATCACAACAGGGCGGTTCCCAACCTGGAAAATGTTCTCGCTAAGAATTGAGGGAATCGAAACTAAATCATATATTATTTTAAAGAAAAATTTCTACTCCAGTTGTATGAGTGTTACTATATAATAATAATAATAAATATAAATTATTGTTTATTTTGTGATTAGGTTCAATGAATCAGGCCTGCTCTTCCGCCTATAAATGTAATATAATAACCGTCAATAAATACATGATAAACATAAATACGTATATACACAAATGTATACATTCATGAAGATATACATAAATTGTATCTAAAATAGGAGGACTATATAATTACTCTCTTTACTCTGCGAAATCAAACTAGGGATCATCCCGATATTAATCTTAAGCAATTGAGGAAAAACCAAAAAAAAAAAAAAAAAAACCCCTCAATTGGGAAGAGGTCGAACACAAATATTTAGGTAAAATGTACTACAAGCTGAGTGATACACAATTTATTAATAAAATGCAAAATACATTTTAACATTCGAGAGTCGACCGCTGCCGTCGCGAGAGTCGAACAAGAGACTCTCTCCTGCGCCGAAGCAATAAACAATCGCTGTGCAGCGGAAAAACCATCTTCTGCTTGGTGCAATTGCTGTGGGGAGTAATCAAGTTTTAGCAAAACTAATTGAGAGCTCTCTTTCATGGCGACATTAAACGTCTTGCGCTGCGATTACTTGGAGCTTCTACATCTCGTCGAGATAATTTTATGGCGAACAATGTTCGCAGTGTGGACGTAATGACGGATGAAAAGGAACTGTTTGTGGGTGATTAAGGTATTACTATATACGAATATGGAATTAAATCAGTAAAGTATCTGAAATATGCCTAAATAAATAAACAGAGAAAGACATTTCAACTTGAAAAGCAAACGTCCCCGGCCATTTCAATCCAGTAATTGCCATTACAATTGACAATCTAATATATTCATTCTCCTACAGAAATCGCTTTTTTCTTACAAGACCAACTGTTAAATCACGAAACTGATGAAGTGTTCTTTGATTTGTGGTGAATTTTCTCAGCGGGCATTTGAGACAAAATATATTAAACTTTGAGGTGAGACGAGATGCATAAATCACATAGAAACCGCCGTGTTTCTACTTGATGCTCTCGTGCTGCATTTCAAACGAGTCTAACGAGTTCCTGGACATTATTTGTACTATATATCATTATCTGACGGATACAAATTAAATATTTTTTCTTTCTTCGCGATTTCTCATAGAGTGGTGTTTTAAAACTATGACAATAAATGAAGAAAACAATTATAAACCTCCGTTATTTGACTCACTTGGATTAAGGGTTGGTCGCACCTTAATTGGATTTGAGTATGTTGAAGTAAAAAGCGTGTTAGGTATTTTATTGCATTTTATATTATTGCCATTCGTAACTATCAGAAGTTCATTTTAACTGAAAATTATTCCGCTACTGTAGTATTCAAAATCCCTGTGTTGACAGAATCTTGCAAAATCGTTCTAAGGAATAGTGAAGAGACGTTCTGCTGGTGAAGAACCCAATACTTCGTCGCTAATGAATCCCGGATTTGCATTTCCCAAGTTTGCAGCTGTTGCTGAGAGCAGTGCTTCCAACTTTGCGCGCTGAACGTCACTTTGTTCTCTGGGTTGTTTTTCCTGCACTTTACGTTGTTCCTTGTTGTTTGGAGGTTGTGAGATTGTGATCTAGAAGATTCTGAGGCGTGTTCTGTCATCTTTATTACAGACGAAAGAAACATCTGATAGGGAATAGCTCACTCTTCATTGTTGTACTTTCTCACGCCATTGCTGTAGCACTTTTTAAATAACTTATAACAATATCAAAAACTATTTTCTTGCATGATTGTGTTGCCGTATGGCTCATATTAATTTAGTTTTGTGTGTACTCAACTTTGGCACAGTTGTGTACATTAATTCTGTAGCCCCATCCTGGTTCGGGTTTTGCTCCGGTTTTCCTTCGGGTAGAGGCGGATTTCTTATGCAGGTTCTCTAGGCTTTGTCTAGGGGCGTGTTTATTGTAACAATAAATCGTGAATTTAGTGTTTTTTCAACTTTTATGATTTTTAAACACTATACTCAGAATAATCTATAGTTCGATAATATCTTGTACATGTAAATTTACAAACATATTTGCGTTAAATTACAAACATATTGACATTATATATGTATTAAAACTCGCAGCTAACTTTTTATCTGATCTAGGAACTTATGCTGAATTTTTTCGAATCCGCCTCTACTTTAGGGCCCTTGATCGGAATTGATGGAATACGTCCCTTGCTTGCTTCCGGAGAGTAAATTAGTTTATTGTCCTCCACGTGGTCATACGCACTTTGTACTGTTTTTTGACAATAAATTTATTATTATTGAGAACAACCAAGTCTCTAGGGTTAGAGTTCTTTGCTGGTTTTTAAGGTTAGAAATTCATTATTGCGAAATGAGAGTCCTTAGTGCTTTAGTGCGATAACTGAAATGTTCGCTTATGACATTGAAAAATTAGCTTTGTCGTTAGCTATTTTCTTCTTGAAATATTAACGGAGAATATTGAGAAGCGTTTATCACTGCTTCTTTTCTTTTTACAACGAATCTGAGTCACAACAAAGATGATTTGGACACATCGATGCGGCAATTCCCTGGAAAAAGCCACTCCGGCTGCGGAAACCTTCGTTCTCATTTTCTTTCAGAATTTCAGGTGAAAACTATCTTCTTCGTCGTAATGAGATATTTAAATTGCGCAAATTATAAGATAAGTAAAAAATGAAAAAAGTTACTCCTATTCGTATGGACTACGTTCTCTTAATGTGTTTTCCTTTCTTCTTCTCTTTTCGTCCACTCCTTCATTCTCTCTCTATGCTTATCTTTTCTTTCCTCCGTCCATCTTGCTCCCGTCTTTTTCTTAGGCTTTTCCTGGAAACCTTTACTCTTTTGCAATTTTTTTTTTCGAAATATTATTCTTGATTGTACTTACATTCTCTGTACTAATACAAAGTTCTTCCATGTTTTTCTCAGCCTTCTTAAACCAGATATTATCCACTCTCGACTTTCCAAAATTATTGAACAATTTTCTTTTTTGTCATCGATTCTTGTGAGGTGTCCAATTCTCCTTTTCCTTATTGTGTCTAAAGATGAAAAAAACACAGATAATAAACCAAAATACTTTTTCTCAATTAAATTATTACACGTGTGTTTTGGGATACATGTGCGGAGGCAGTTTCTTGTTTCCATCCGGATCTTTAAAGAATTAGGTCCCAATGCACGTGTTGGGAAGTCTTTTATAGCGCTAGTTTAATAACTCAATCGCTCCGCGTCGAGTGAACTTTGACCCGCTGTGTGGCCGCCGCCGCCGCTTTGTAAATTTACGAGACCCTTTCACCTCCTCTGCGTCCCTCCTCCTACGAAACTCTATCTGCAGGACGTCTCTTGGTGTGAAGTTACTGTATGTTTTACTGTTAGGAAGTCTGCCTCCAGGTGGTTCCTATTAACATATAATATCGGTCGATATAATTGCTACCTTAGTAAATTAGTTTCGGGGAAGAATGCATCTTTTGCTTTCGTTGAATTGGAATTTAATTAAATAAAAAACCAAATACTTTGAAATTTCTGATGACGAGTTTTCAAAATGATAGGGTGTTGATCTCGGGTGAAAAGCGTGATTATCGTCCGGGTCGATTTATATCTGATACTCTTCCGGGTGTTGGTAAGTTATACACGAACGAAAGAAGGAAAAAGAAGTATTTCCATTTTCCTTTCATATTGAGCGCACTAGCATAGACCTGTTTATACCCGTAGTTTGAAATAGTTCGAGAGCGGAGAAAATGCTGTGGATGTAAGTCCCCGAGGATCAGACGTGAGATTCAAATTCAGAAGAAGGGAAGGTTTGGATGCCGCATTTCAATGTCACAGAGAAGCAAAAAGGTTTTGGAGGAAATCCGCTCCTCTTTTCCTCTGAATGTCCATCGCGTATTCAAATGTGTTTTCTCACAATTTCAATTTCAGCGAACTGTTGTTGTTGTTCTTATTTGAAGTAGACGCGAAACGTTGCGTGGTCTTTGTTTTCGGGATATTGCGACGAGTGCTCTGAAACAGCATCCTATCTTGATTTGTTATTCAAACAACCATTTTGATCGATGAGAGAACGTCTAATCCTTCAAACTTAGTGTACCCGATGTTCTCTCTTTATCTAGCGAGATTTTTTTTTTGGGGGGGGGAGGGAATTATATTTTGAGTTCTGGGCAAATGTTCCGGTTAGAATCTTTTCTGCCACACTGACACTTCAACAGATGTGAGTGGGGAGGTAGGAATTAAAACGTATAGCTCCAAAACGGTATTTAGAAATAGGATTGTAAGACGCTTCAATGTGCGTTGGCTGCTTTCGTCCGAGTCTCTCTTGGAGGACGAGGACGTTGGACGGTGGCACCTGAGCTGCAGCGACGCGCGTAATTTACGAGCGTCGACTTCTCTCCTGCACAGCACGTATTGACGTTCCTAGCGCGTAAATTAGTCTCTGGTCGTTGAGAGCCGTCGTCACTGTCACTCGTCTGGAGGAGTTGTACGAAGACGACTCTCCAAACTGAAGACCTTGTGGATGTATGACTCTTCTTCTTCTGACTCCAGTGAAGGATGGTTCTAGAAGCAAAAGCTCCTCAAAAGACAGACGAGAGCGGATTGCTGTATGGAGGTAACGAGTTGCTCCACAAAAGCTCTGTATTCTCCAACTCATGTAACGTCGCAACCGAAAATATTGCAATGTGGCAAAATGGCTGCCAAACACGAATTGCCAACTTCTACGAATTTAAGTAATATTCAAATCAATATTTATGGTAGTCACAAAAGCTACTATTGTCTGTAAAGAAACACAATTTGATACCACAACCAACTGAGACATAAAGTAATATTCGTTACAGAAAGAACAGAATAGGCACACAAGAGCAAGTGCACTGAATTGAAGGTCCAGGTTGGCAGTGAATTTAAGTTTTGAGGAGTTCGAATGTCCTGCCAACATAACACGAGGTAGAAATATCATTAGTCTTAAGGACGACGGCGAAGAAAAATGTTGGTTGCACCGTCACACGCCGAGGGTTAATTGAAGAAACCCAAAATTCTAATGAGTTAGGCAACATAAATGGAGGTTAGGTTATACATGATAAAAATGCTATTTACGGAACGTGATGATAACATAGTACGAAAAGAAAAAAACGTCTATATTATGGTTTGATACGAGTGACACTCTATAACCAAAAGCAACATTTATCAGCGTGATGTGGTACGACTTCACAAGGGGGCAATTCGTCGAATCCTTACGTATAGAAGTTAGGCAGGGGGACACCGTATTCTGTTTTGAAATTGAAAAAGTGCACAGAGGATCTATATCCAATTCGAAGGAGAGACCGAGATGTATCCAACAACTCTGTACTCTGTAGCGAAAGAGGTAATAAATGGAGTGATCCAAATGAAATACGACCGAAATAATAGAAAATGAAAAAGGAAGGAACGAAAAAAAAAAAAAAAAAAAAA
>NNCF01127972.1:275154-287708 GCA_002313205.1 Laupala kohalensis
AAAAAAAAAATGTATTTTTGATCATATCGCTTGACTGCGATTCAGTCTTGTATTACGTAGTGTAGAATTGGTTCAAACGCTCAAAAGGAGTTGTTGCATATTATAGTGTGTCTCGTATAGTAGACGACGGAGACCGTCTGTATCAATTCTCTCTCTTGTATCGTGTGTTGTTAAATGATTTCTATGAGTGAAGAAACGTGTACGTAGAAAGACTTGATCTGAATGCTAGAGAAGTTGCTTCGACGGTGGAGGAGGAGGAAGAATAGAAAGCTCAAAGTGGAGGAGTTGGAGGAGTGCCTAGCGGGAGGAGCTCAATCTAAATGTTAATGGAGGGAACCAACGCACGCCTTCTGGCTTCAGGCGACGTCCACGTCGGCGATGACAAGTGTTCCAAGGCCAACACAAGGAAGGAAGGAAGGAAGGAAGGGACCATCCCATTAGTTCCGATCAAGGACTGACTCTAAGGCGGAGGCAGATTTAACATATCTCCTAACACAAGAATAAAAATACTTCAATGTATGTGGTGATATTAATAGATTACCAACAAATTTGAATTTAATAAAACACAGGAAAGTAATTTCACAAGTACTTTGTATTATTATCAAACTATTAGGAAAGTATTGTTTATAAATCGTAACTAAAATTAAATAACACTGAATTCGAGATTTATCATTTTCCCAATAGATGTCGCCCCTAGACAAGAGTATAACAAATCCACCTCTACCCGAAGGAAAACCGGAGAAAAACCCGGACCTCGATGGGGCGAGAGACACGATGTGTACACCCCTGCCAAGGTTGCGACGATGGATGAAATGATGAACGAGTCGTGTGCAAATGATTCGGAGACCATCTAGATACAAAAGATGCGTCAGATACCGAGAATCAGAAACCATTATCTTATTTAGTTCTCTTAAGATTCAAAAGCGTCGAACAGAATCTTATATTTAACTCACGTTGTTGTTGTTGTTGTTGTTGTTCATCCTAAATGTCATTATTTTAGAAATTCGGGGTTACGTTATTACTTAGCATCAACTTACAATTTGTGGCGCTCAATACTCTATTTGAGTAGACATATTTCAAGCGAGTGCCACATCTACTTAACCTTCTCGCAGAGAAATTGTTATTGGTATCGTTGTGGATATATATTCGTGTAATTTCATTTTGGCATATGATCATCTTGAATATTGGAAATGAAAATGTTGAATTAAACCATCATCAAAATCTTTCTGTCGTGTTCATTTGTAAAAATGTGGTTTCTGACAAAATTGTGATCAACAATAGTCTGTTTCACTTTTTAAATTTTTGAAGTGATCGTTTTTAAAGATTTTGGAGAATGTTGGAGGTAGGTAGGTGTTCCTGCTCAATGATAATGGCGTCACGTTGAAGGCGGCACGGGCTGCCGTCAGAGCTCCCGATCGCCCATCTGCGTGTCCAGTAGCTGTGGCCTCGTCGCCCTCCACCGTTCGCGATGTCTGCCCTCAAATCTCTCTCAGTTCATCTGTTACTTGACTCAAACAAAGCTTTTGGTTGCGTAAAGACAAACTTATTCCTGGAAACAACATTCTTCAAAATGTTATGCATTTTAAGACATTTTCAGTAGAACAATTTAATCTTTTTATAATTTTTGCTCCAAGCAACCACCCTAATTCGGGGTTTTACTATAGTTTTCGTTATGGCTCGGGATGGATCTTGGATTTATTTTCATATATTGGATAGTTCTTGGCATATTGACAGGTATATGATCAATAAATTGAAAATATTAATTGTTATAGAATCAATAGCATATTATCAATTTTGGTATTGTACTCATAAAGATTGGTGATACTATACGAAAAAATATTTTCAATTTATTTATTTTTCTGTGAAGTTTTTGTATTTTCATGTATTATATAATCGATTTTTAATACTCGCTTTATGGCGATACAAAGAATTATCGTCATTATTATGCTTTACCGCATTAGCTTTCCCACTACTAAGAGGTGAAGTTCTGTATTCTCTCCCCCAATCATTTCACCTTTTGTAGAGTTATCTGCAATGGTGAGTTAGAGAAAAGATGTATGAAATTTCTATCTAAGTGAACCTATAAATTTATAACCGATTAACCTTCCGCCATACGTTATCCGTTCTTCATACGCCACAGAATTGATTTTTCGTCGTTTAATGTGTCTTAATAGGCAATGCGAGGCGATTGGATTGCCGTTAAAAGGTGACGACCAGCGAACCGGTTTGCAGTACTCAGAACATCGAAGCAACGAAACATTGTTTTGTAAGGTTTGCAACACTGCAGATTCTACTTCCGCTTCTTTGAAAACAAAGAAAGCGCTTGGAATAAACGACTGCGAGTTTCTTTAGCTTATTATTATTATGTGTTACGTTCTCAGTAATTATTAGCAGCACATTCAATAGTGAGTTTGAAAATGCTTGACATCACGCCAATGAATTATATTTAGATTCATTTTCAAATACTTTGAAGCCAAATCGTCAGTTGTTTCAAAAATCGCATTTCGAATTTCTCTCTTATCTCTTTTTACTTGTGATAGAGATTAGGTGCGTACAATTAGTCGGAAATTCAAAAATTAATAGAGTATTTCGAGTGTACTGGTGTGCGTCAAGATATTATTTGAATAAATGAATAATGTAATGTATATAATAAAATATATAATTTATATCACCCCATGTTGAAAATCTGATGTGCTGACACCTGGAGTGAAATTGGTTCATCTGTGTAACGGGAACAGAATTATGACGTCGGAGGGGGGGGGGGGTTGTTAGAGCCCTTTATTGAGATCGCGTGATGTCTCCGGTCACTCGCAACTTTTGTGTTTCCGAGACGCAGGAAAACGCACAGTGGGCCAAAATGGTTTCCGCGTGATCAAACTCAAACTGTAGATCTTTTAAATTGTTTTATTCAAATAAACATTTATTGGTATTAACATTTTTTAAGTATTGACATGTGGTTAATTCAGTTGAACGAAATTTTTGGATGATATTTTACTACGATTTAATTCTAAAGTAAATTTTCGGATCGCGCTCGTCAACCTAACAAACTACGTTTCAGCACAGAGAAGATTTCAATTAGGAAGGAGGAAGACTCAGTTGGTTTGTGCCACTGCGGATGCCATGGCATCAAGAAGCCAAAAGATCCGAAAGGAAGTTGAGCCCGAGGGGTCTCACGCCATGGAAAGAGAGGGTGGGAGGGAGGAGGAGGAGGAGGAGGAGNATGATGGTCGGCGAAGGTCGGAGGTGGTAATTATCCAAATGTAGACGGACGGACGGACGGACGGGCTGAGAGAGAGAGAGAGGTGTGGTTGAAGAGACGTCGTGGAGATAGGGAACAGCTTTTCATTCTCAAATTTCAAAAATAACATTGCACATTTAAGGCTTCAAAGTTCTTCTATCATTGAAATTGTTTCCAAATATTGGAACTAAAGGATTGTCCATACATGTTATTGATCCTTTTCATATCTCCACATAAACTACAAAATTCGTTTGACCCTCCCCCCTCCCCGCTCCAATCCGATAATTTTGCTAAAAACTAAATCTGTAATCGCAATTTAATATTTTGAATCGTTTCTATTAATTTCAAAGTGCAGAGAGGAAACACAAACGAAAGAAAAGATTCCATCGGAATGTCGGATTACAGAATGTCGGATTACAGAGCATATACTGGAGGTTTTGGTACAAATCACAAATTGTAAATATCGATTTGTGCCACGAAATTTGATTTCTTTAACGCGACCTCACTTGTGGGTATCGTACGATAACAGGTAAAATAGTAGAATATTTCAGTAGAAGTTGTTTTGATGACTTAGAAACAATACGACTTTTTGTAATGTAGTGCAATTTACCGTTTCATTTTTTAACGTTATTAGACTGCGTTGTATGTTAGTGTTGATGGATTGATTAGTCACCGCGTGGCCGCCCTAATTATGCACGGCACTTAATTTGTATGTAGAACACCAAAAAGCCATTACTTGGGACCTACTTAAAAATCCTGCTCGATCCCTTAAATCCCGTACTTTAAGAAAGGGTTGTACGATCTTAGTAATCTTGTCGTACATTGTGAACAGTACGAATGCGTTATTCGAGAACATTCTTTGTTCCTGTTCTCTCGACCGCTTCATTTCACGATACACCTATAGGCAACCATTATTTCCGCACACACACACACACACACACAACAACAGGGGTGCTAATTTCTTTAAGGTTTAAACTTTTCTCTCAGCATTTAAACTTACCTCGCAACGAAGATGTGAAGACAATATTTCCCACTTCCTATTAATTTGCTAAAAATAAGTAAAAATTACAGACTCGTAAGTGGGATAATATTTTCGCTTCCATCGCCACGAAAGAATTGAGAAACGAAATTTATAGTTTTGTCAATATTTGGGAGAAGTTGCTTTGAATTCTACATGAGACTTTTCTGGTGATAATTACCATTAAAAAACGTGAAAACTGATGCTTCACTGTTTGTCGCATTTCTGTAATTCTGTCGGTATCCATTTTCTAATGCCCACTGGAAGCTCTACCGACGTGCGAAGAGCAATTCACGTTTTCGTGAATTTTCGATTCTCTTGGTATAATGTTCCCTCAAATCTCTGGATAGGTTAAAAGAATTGATGGAGAATATGATTCCGACATAGAAACACGTAATTGACTTCTGTATGACCTTGCCGAAAAGCAAACAGTTGCAGAAACGAGCAATGGACGGACAGACATTCCTCCATCCAGGAGTCCTAGGCGATGTAGGGGGGTTCGAGCGTGACTGTCGGTGTGCCCCCGGGGGCACGGTGGCGGTCACGCGAGGCGCTCACGTCCCCGTCCCCGTCCCTCCAACCTGTCCCGCCACTTCATGTCGTCGTATTCAAATTTCGAACCGGGCTTCTGCTCCGGTTACCGCTGCAGGGCGTTTTGGGAGAAACTCTCTTTGCCTTATTAAGCCATGGAGAGACCTCCTCTATGTTGCTGCTGCTTATTCTTGTATTATTCAAAAGATCGCTGGGATTTTTTACCGATTAACATCTGATTCGATTTTCGAACAAAGTAAGATTTACGAATCAAATGGTTATGTCACAGGACATTTAAACTAAACTGGATTCTCTGTTTATTTCTTTGAAATATTCTGTAATTTATTATTCTTAGTCAACATATTCGAAAATAACATTGGTTTAGTTATTAGATTTAAATTGATATAATTACTTGGATATTCCTTCACTTCTTGTACTGTACATAGAGTTGAGGTATTGCCAGTGTCGCTAAAGGACATTTTATTGGTTCAATCATCCTTAAGCAACCATAAAAAAATGATTTTTTGATGTCGTGAAGGCAATAGCTTTTTTTTGCATTTTCTCGTTTTCTTCTAGCATTTACCTCCGAACTCTGTTGTCGCTTAGTTTCTTGGAAGTTCTCGAGTAGCGTCCTCTGACGACCAGCTCCCAGAGCTCTGCTGTCCTGTCCTCTCTTATTAGCTCTGTAATACGGCGGCCGTGGATACTGCATTACGTAATCCCACTTCGGCTATCCTTCCTTACATCATGTTTCTTTAATGAACCGAAAATACGGTGATTGTCAGATTTAATTCTTGTTTTGAATTAGAATTTGGGGAATAATTGTATAATTCGACGGCGATGCTTCTAAAAACCGGAAGTTATGGAAATTTCACGAGGAAATATCCGTGATTATCACAATTAATGTTGCTGTACCCTTCATTAAACTATTTTCTGTACTTTTTTTCGTGATTTTTTGAAATGGTTGATAAAAACATTGTTTAACATTGCGAACAATGACATTATCAGTTACGATTTGTTGCGTTGCTTTTTAAGGTTATTTAAGTCCCTTTCTTACAGAACTCTCCTGTTCGATTACTATTATTGGGTGTTGTTTACCCAAATATTAAGTGTTAATTAATCGTATTGGAATTCTTTTTTCAATAATATTGTTTTGATTATTTTCATTCTAATTCGTCCTCTTCATAATCCAGGTATACGGTGTGGATCTGAATAGTAAAAATTTTCAGTTAAAAACTACAGTGTAATATTACTAAATTCATTGTGCGCCGAAATATTTACTGTAAAATTAATAATTGAATTATTTTTGAATGGAACGACGTTACTTTCACAGACTGGATTTATTTTCAACTAAATAAACTTTGCACTGTAGGTTATCTCCAGACGATTGTAACTCTTTCACTTGTCGTGGGATCGGGAGTGACGAGGATTCTCTAGAATAACAGAACTTTTTATCTTATCTAGGAACTTATGCAAAATAAAATTTTGAATCCGCCTCTGCCTTAGGGCCCTTGATCGGAATTCATGGAATACGTCCCTTGCTTGCTTCCTTCCGGAGAGTAAACTAGTTTATTGTTCTCCACGTGGTCATACGCAGTTTGCAACTGCTTTTTTGACAATAAATTTATTATTTATTATTATTATTAACAGGTTAAACAATCTCCGTCACGTGACGACGGTCCAAGGTAGTCGAAACGTCGTAAAGTTGTAAAGTTTAAACATTTAATTGAAAATAAATTGTCGTGTCATTCAATAATTTAATTATTAATTTTACTTATGTGATTATAATAATACTTATTATTAATAATAATTACGAGACGTGTGTATTTGAAGTGTATATCTGCCATTAGCGTAAGCAAAACACGTCTTGTCCTCTCCACCCTGTCAACACCCTGTCGCGACCCTCGCGCACTATATTGTGTCAGCACTATAGCAGGTAGGTAGAGGTAGTTGGTTGGTTGGTTGGTTGTGCGGCGTCTCGTGTCTGTCGTGTTTGTTCTGAAAGCAGCCCCCCCCCACCCCTTTGTGTTGTGCACCTGGGGACCTGAGGCATTCCTCGGCGGCTGCGAGGGTCTCTGACGGACGGACGGAAGGAAGGAAGGAAGGAATGCATGCGATTGCACTTCAAAGAGGGTTGAAATGCTTCGGTCAATGCACTACGATGCAATTGCTAGGGGTCAAGTTGGGAACAGAGTTTGATGGGGCAGAGAACAAGAAGGCGCAACTTGCTTTTCCTTAAATTGACGTCTTTCCTTCCTTCCTTCCTTCCTTCCTTCCGGAGAGTTCAGTTACTTCTTGATTTCCACGTAGTCATACGGTTTATACGATAATTTATTCATTATTGATGAGTAGTGGATGGTAGGTTTTGGGAAATTGTAAATAGCCGTTCCGGTTTAATATTTGATTGCTTCACACAGTAGTCACATGTCACAACATGTCGATGAATGGGGAAAAGTATAAAACCTCGGATTGGTTCGTGTACAGAGTTTGTGTTTGTTTGTTTGTATGTATGTAGGTATGTATGTTTCCGTCTATTTTTCGGTCCGAGATAGAAGGGGGGGGAAGCGGCTTGGTAACCGCGGCCAGCGCCCCTGGTGGACAAGCGGGTAATTAAGGCATCATGACAAAGGAGGATCGCGCAGCGTCACTTCCCTCATGCGATTGTTCTTCTCTCTTCTGCTTGAAGTGAAACATACCAAACTGAGTCTTGGTTGAATTTCAGTTGATATTTCTTTGGCTTTCTAAGATACCTTTGAGGCGCTAATTTCTTTCTTTCTTTTTTTTTCCACCTGCATTATTATGCGTTTATTTATAAACAATATTTGAGACTGTTTCCTTTTTTAAAATTAAGTGACATGTCTGTGTATTTGATTCGAAAATTAAGAAATGAGTTCGTAGATTTGTTTATAATTTGCGATCAAGTGGCGAACACATGAAGTTTGAGTTGTGCGCTGGAGGAGTGTGAATAAAAATATCGAAATCTTAGCATTCAGATGATTTGCGATCTGTATAATCTGAAATGGTGACCTATTAAATTCAAATCAAATAGGTTATTCACATATGACTATTGACAATATTTATCATCTTTTCAGAAACGTTATGGCTATTTTAAACGGTTAATTGTTCTTGTTAATGTTAATGTCTGCTTAACCGAAAGTAAAGGAACTAACGTTTGTCTTTAATGAGCTCCTTTGAATGTATCTCACAGAAAATAGTGAAAGAATTTTTTTAATCCTAATAAATATCTGTTGAAAAAAATTAACAGAAAACGTGCGGAATTAATTTGCAGCGATCAGGTAGTAATGAATTAATAATATTTGAACTGATTTGATCACAGTATTTGGAATTTGCAATCTACCCGATCAAATAAAAGGATGAAGCTTTATTTTTATTTTTTAAATTCTTCTCTGGATAATTGTTGGTACGTTCCTTTTTGAGATTATTTATTCATGTATTGCACCACAGCTTTGTCAATTTGTATTCCTCAATGAATACTCTTTTCCTCAATGAATGCTCTCTTCGATATATGAGACACAAAAACGCGGTGGAATAGTTTTCTTCGTGAAAATTCGCGAACCACTTGTTGACGACCTCCGCAAAATGATTGAGCAGATTATTTTTTTAAATATGAAGTAAATGTCTCTTCCTCCAACATTAATATGACCAAACAATAAAACACCGCACTTTCTGTACTCAGATTCCGTTAAAGTAATAACCAATATGTCCTTCTGTAGAGATGTCGTCTTACAAATTTCATATGTGTTCAATATATCAAAATTTTTCGTTTTGAATATTCAAGAATTATAAGATAATTTGAACAAGAAATTAGGAGGCTAATTTAATTTCACAATATAACGTCAAATGTTACACCATTTCAAGCTTATGTATTCTACAATTCACAATTTCTGTGCAGCTAATATTTAAGAGAGCGGGCGCTTGTTTCATTGACACAAAAATTGATCCAAAAATCTTCTTGTGTTCCTAATTTCAGGATAATTTCTTTTTTTATTCAAGTCAACCAGAAGCAACCGTATGGAACCGTTGGAACCAAAAATCTTGGCCTGTATTTTGCTAATGCGGATGTGGTTTGTGAGGGTTTCCTTCAATCCTTGAACGACGATGCGGGATTGATAGAGACCAAAGTAGTCAAGAGGAAAATGCTTCCATAGCACGCTGTAATTACAAAGAGTGCAATGAGAGGCGCATGAGTTGTAATGTTGCATCCCGTTCCTCCTTACGAGTGATGCGTATGGTACGAGTGCCAGTAATCAGTTTATATTTATTATTACTAGGCATCACTTTGCTTCGTGGTGCAAAGGAAGAAAGGAAGGAAGCAAGGAGGTGTCTTTGACGTCTGCGATGGATATGCTTTTGTTCGTGCGAAGCGAACTCTCTCGCTCTGCCTCCCGCCTCCCCGCCTCCCCATAAGGCGTGGATTCCCCCCAATTCCCCCATTTTTTTGCTCTTTTATTGCGTCATTTGTTTCGCGTTCTGTGATTTGCCGTCCTGCCGCCGCTTCGCTCCGCTTCGCTCCGTCCGGCAGCCGGTGATCGCCGTCGCAGCTGCTCCCTTCGTCCCTTCGTCCTTCGGGACGTGAATTCTTCCTCGTTCGCTCCTTCAAACCCTCTGCACTTTGTCTTTTCTATTTCTTTCCATGATATGTTATTGTAATAGAGTTTTCGTCGTGTTACGAACTGAGTGAAACAGAGCTGTGCGTCTTTATTTTTAGGAAAATAACGGAATATGAAATGTGGGATTTGTTCCCCAATTTCCAATCTTCGTCACGTTACGACTTGATGAAATTCCCTCATTAGAATTTCAGATATTCGAATACCCTCATTTTATGTCAAATGAAGACATAAGTGTCAGAGAATCTTATCTCACGCGTGATGACTTCACAAAGTGATCCGATGAAATACAAACGTTGTAAAGAGAAATAGAGCTTCTTTCCCAATGGAAGATGAATGTTTGCCTCTTGTAAATATTTTATTTTATTCTTGTCTTCTCTGCGCCTTATTGCTTGATTTTGTGTTCTGTGATATTGGTTTGCGTGATATTGCTCTCTTTCTCTTTTCGCAACGTAAATCCGTTATAATAATTGTTTTTCGTCGGGGGTTCAAACAATGTGTCTCATTAAGAGTTAAATATAAGGCTACTCCTACTCCTAATCATTGAATCATCCTGGTTCTCTCTCTTGGATCGAAGCCTATGTTATGATATGCATGGCGTCCATTTTCTCTTGATTCGCCCTCTCGCCCTTTGACTGCTGCTGCTCTGCTCTTTTGTGCCCCTCTTCAACACGCAGCTCTCACAACCTCTCCCTTTCCCTTCTTTATTATCTTCACACTAAACTTGTTTCTAAGCACGTTTCTTATGTATTTTCTTTTATCATTTACGTAATAAAATGTGATCCTGTTTACGGGATACGTGTAGCAGAAGAGAACTAATCACTTCTTGTTCGTCTTGCGTATCACTTCCCCTTTCTTATATTTTTAGGTAAATTAAATAAATTTCGTTCTAATTTTAATTCCATGTAAAACGCAGAACAAAAGTTTTATATGACATTGTTTGTTCTTGTATTAATATCCATAATAACGGACTTAATTTTCTATTCAGTTCTATATTCATACAATAGTTGGACGTTATACTTTTAACTATTTATTACTTGTTACGAAATGCATGGAAGTTTCCATTCCTGTCTCCTTTCCTTTTAAACTTCCCTTTGGAGTTCTTTGGCTGGAAGGATACTTTTGTTCTCTGCGTTCGAGATGCCAGTCAGTTCTATCTGCGATGCCTTGACACTGTGGCAGCGTATGACATCAAAGGGGAAAAATTCTTATACGTTTAAGAAGTTGCATTTCGCAATTGCAACCTCACGTATTTGGACAAATGAGCCGATTAGAAAAATAAAAACGCTAAGTTTGACAAAACCAAGCATAAATATTTAAAATTGATTATGTTTTCAACCTCCAAAATTGTTAAATTAGTATTTTTAATCTAACGGTATGAAAGTTGTAGCACATAATAATGTATTGAGCGCTTCATAGTTACAAGTTTCTTTTCTGTCAGAACTCTCCCGAATCTGGCAGATAATTTTTACACGCATGCAGGTTTCTCTTTTTATGTGTGAGCTCATGAAAGATCTATTGTTCGTTCTCTCGTGTCACGTGACGTTGATCCCATTGCAGCAGCTCCTTCTCTTTTGTAACTTGATTTAGATTAATTGAGTGTAAAAGCGAACTCTAAACCAACAACTGTCGGCGTCATTCTCTCTCTCTCTGTCCTGTCTCTTATACACATCTAGATGTGTATAAGAGACAGGNAGTCAACGAAAAACGTCTTATAGTTTTGTGTAACGTTTCTTTTTCTACTTATTAAACCTTATTAATTTAAGAAAAAAGGAACTGCGGTCACGTACAATCAGTTTTAGACCACTGCCAGGTTTCCAGTATTTTAATACAATTCAACATGTTCGTTGATTATTTCACCACCTCTTGTGTTGATCGCGACAGACGCTTAGTTGGCTGTTTTGGTTGTGGTATAAGTTAATAATAATAATAAATTTATTGCAAAAAAAAGCAATTATAAACTTCGTATGACCACGTGGAGGTCAATAAACGAATTTACTCTCCGGAAGCAAACAAGGGACCATCCCATCATTTCCGATCGAAGACTCTTGGTTTTGTCAATTCCAACACTTTACTCCTAAGATAAGAATATAAATAGTTCGGCTATAATATTATTAGAATTCCAACAAATTTGTACAACAAATAAAACGCATTTAGTTGGAGGATAAATGTGAACAAGAGAGCTGCAGAGTAGTTCCCCGAGAAAGAAAAAGAAAAGCCTCTCACATGATGACCGCAAGAAGAATTGTTGTAGGAGCTTTCGAAGGGGTGTTTGTGTTTATGCCGCTTCCCCCTTCCCCCTTCCTCCCCCCCCCCACACACAAACTGTCTGTGTAAAATTAGAGATCAGCGAATGCGAATTGCTTTTATGTCTCTTCTCGGAAACACATCAAAGTGATTTATTGCGTTTGCGCTGAAGAAGAGTCGTGAAGAGTCAGCTGAATCCAGTTAATTTAACGGTTAACACTCGTCCAGTAATTGTTTCATGCGCTAGATTTCACTCGTATGCAACTGAAGAATATTCTATAATTTTGTACTTTCTTAGACACATCAACTATTTTATTATCTCCCCGTCTTTTCGTTTTTTCATATTTCACGACTTAAAGTGACGGCAAATTTTACTATTTTTTAGTGGAATCTATTTTATATTTTTTAGTGGAAGAAGACAAGGTGGGTGTGTACACACCTTTTACTCCAAAAAGTGTCTCGCAGCGTTTGATTGGCTGGCCAACGCCAATCTCCTCGTTGCCGTCTCTCTCATTCCGCTATGATTTTATATTCTGTAAATAAATATGTTTTATTGACAACAAACTAATTTACTCTCTATATTACATTTTCTTCTTATATCCATCTCTCATTACAAATTCATTAAAAATCGGAAATTATGGAAAAACCGTCCATAAGAACCCGAATAACTTGAAGATGATCTTCCCCTAATATCCATTTTTTTACTCGAGTTGATAGAGGTAATAGTTTATTCTTCAATTTTACAAAATGTGAGGACTCAGAAAATCAAACACAGATGTCGCGTCGTCTTCGTCTCGCTCATTCTCCTCCTCCTCTTTCTCCTCCTCCTCTTTCTCCTTTTCCTCCTCCTCCTCTTCCTCCTCCTCCTCTTCCTCCTCTTCCTCCTCCTCTT
>NNCF01127972.1:298582-309824 GCA_002313205.1 Laupala kohalensis
ATCCCATCGATTCAGATCAAGGATGTTTCAATTGTATTGAATAAGATACAATAAAACAGTTAATTTCAAAGTACTTACTATTACCAAATCAAATTGTTTCTAAAATATTATTAAAATAACTGTAAATTTTTTGTTTATGAATTTTAAATTTTATGAATACGAAGAAATGTTGAGAGCATGCAAGAAAATAGTTTTGTATTCTAATCAGTTTCGAAAATACTCTAGCATTAGCTGTAGTTTGTACCCTTATAGAAGAAAGAACGTATTTTCTTTTCTTTTTCTGTTTTATTATTTCCTTGTGTGAAAGGAGGAGGACGTGATTCTTCGTCGTGTGGAACCTCTTTTCCTCTGACCTCCTACTTGCACTACGCGCAACTATCATTCAACCGTTATCTATCTATCTATCTATCTGTTACGAGAGGCGTTCAACACTTTTCCTCTAACTATTAGTAAAACATTCACGTTTATAAATGTTCTTGAAATCCTTTTCTCTAAATAGTCAAAATCGTACACTTTTCTTGCCATCTCTAAATTTCAATTTGTTGTGTAAGTCACTTATTCAAGACCATTTCCTTTAAAGGCAAATAAATTCCTCTTTAATATACGACACACATCAGTGTAGAGGTATTGTTAATGCGCGTATGCGCTTTGTAATCCGCTGCAGATTTATAGGCAATAAACGGTCGTGTGGACATGTGATCCAGGTGTCGTCGCGCTGCCGACCGTCTCACAGCTCTCGCTTCGGCCCTGCGCTGCGCTCTGGCGGATGTTATGCTAACTACGTGATAAACAACTGAAGGTGTTGATGACGGTAATCATTATTGTGATGTGATTGCAGGACTGATAATGACTTTACTGATCGTAAGGGCGTATCAACGTGCTTCATTCCTTATCATTGATTACCATTCGTTTATAGCGACGGGAGGGAGCACTTACAGAGTTGGAGTGTTGGGAAGTTGGAAATATATCGACGTCACCTCTATACTTTTTGGTTATAAGGAATTGTGGTGATAGTTACAACCAGTATGATTTATTTCTTTTTGACGAATAGACTTCATCACATGGTGACACATATCAAGTCACCAAAAACTGGTCTAATGACCTTGGCGTTGGCGAGCCCTAAAGCTACATTTTAAAAAACTGGAACCGTCCTAATGAAAGTGTAGTGGAGGCGCCAAAACTTCAAATAGAAAATTAATTACAATTATGAACCGAATAATGTAAATAATGAGACAAAATGCTACTTTTACAAAGGGACAAGTATTATTTACCAATTGATTTCTGGTGATATGTAAAAATTTTAATTCCGATCGAAATTAACTTGATCACTGTTAAGGGTTGGAGCAATCCGCCCTCAATGAACACAATGATAGAAGATGATGAAGCAGCAGTCAGCGATTATCCTTAAAGCGTTGAAAGAAGAAGGACGAAGAAGGTGTCTGTGTGTCCAGTCCTTTTCTTCGTTGCTGAAGAATGTCTGCAGCGCGGCAGGACGTCTCGACGTGAGATGCTCACACACATCTTTATGTCATTCCTTTTGCCTTCCACCTCGCACTCTGCCGACGCTGTTCTTAGTGTCAAGTCCTCATAAAGATATTTGTGTGTATTGTCCTCAGACTTCTTATTAATGATTCTCTTTTTCTTCGTTACAATTTCTTGTTACTTTAAAAGAGTAACAATAACATTTTTACTTTTTCATACACTAAGTAGTATATAGAAAGTTTTGTAATCGTGAAAAAATTCGAAAGCGAGATTTCGACGGAAATAACCGTTTTGGTTATCCCTGATTCAGAAAAAGTGGTTTTACATTTAGAATTTACTAGTTGTCGATGCTCTTTAGTACTCTTTATGTTGTTGTTTGGTTTTTTGTTTGTTTTTTTTACTTTTAAACAAAGGGTACTTGACATGAAGGTCAATGTACTCTTTCGAATATTTCTCAAAAACGGTTGCGAAGATTTTGCTTAAATTTTCTGTACGTCAAGTAGAATTAATATGAATTACGTCCGCATTAGCGGTATTTCGCTTGAAAGTATGGTATAGACGCAGTAAAATAATTTCTGTCTGCTAGACTTACACATTAGTAGCTTACTGTTTCAAGAAACTTCAATAATATTTAGCAGTGTAAATAGACCAAACAGACGTAGAATACACTTTTCGTAAACTGATAATGAAAGATATGATAATGATGAAATACATAGGAGGACAGCAAACGCACTGCAGATACGAAAATACGTCAATTTCTGACTACAACGAAATTACACTTACATACAACTTTTACAATATTTATAAGACTGATATGTCGCTACATGTTTTGAAATGATATTCTGAATATTTATTTTACTTTTAAATTTCAAATAAAAGTCAGTAGTACATTTATCTAGTGACTTTGAGCATGAATAGACTGCACTGGAAGACGACCAAAATATAGAAGTGCAAGCCAGAAATGACCCTTTTTCTGTAGAATGTTTTCTCACTCTATTCTGCTGCAGATGGAGAAACGTATATGGGAAAGTACAAAGTGCAATGGGTTCTCATTAATATCGCATTGCAAAAACATGATAATTTTTATTTTTTCTTAAAGTGTGACAGAAAAATTCTTCTGGAAAAAACGTCTAAGTTCGAAATTACGTAAATTTTGAGAGGCTCGTATACTTCACACGCCGTTCGCTTCTTCAGATGGCTCCACCCAACAAATTTACATCGCAGCTCAACTGGTGAAACCGATGTTAAAACATTCATTCATTCATTCACAGTATGCCCTCGTTGACTACTTCTACTTGACCATGGGATCTCATTAAGCTTTTTGCTATCTCTCCTGCCTGTAACATAAATGTTTTGTAGAATTCAATGTTAGCACTAATCCATCATTTTTCTAATTATTATTTTTCCCCGTATTTTAATCGTGATTTAAATGACATCTTAAAATATTCAAGAATCAGTTATTATATTAAATATTTGTTTTTGGTCAGAAGCTTCAAGCAAAAAAAAAAAAAAGATAGAAATTTGTACATTTTCCAGATTTATCTTATGGAGTGTAATATTCATGACATATGTGTTTATCCGCCAGGAAGCACTCAAAGTTATTCAACTAATAATTTTTTTTTTTCAGAAATAATGTTACACACGGATTTGTTTGTTGTGACACGTCTTCAAAATATTGCCACCACGCGAAATTAAGTTGAGCCCTAAAGTCCAAATTTAAACGTTAAGTGTATTAGCGGAGTTTCCGTTTTCACACATACGTTAAGAAGATTAAAAAATAAAAAGGGATGAACCAACCTGCGCGTGTGTGGATGTTACGAGGAGACAGTGGAACACGTGTTATTTCAGTCTGATATTCATGAAAAGAAAGTAAGATGGTGGATGAGACGAATAATAAAACCCGGGATATTTGAGACGAGAATATGACGCGTCTTACAGGAACAGATGATGTTTAAAGCAAAGGAGAGGAGAGGACGAAACAGGGACGGAAAGTGAGGGCGAGGAAGGGGCGGAAAGAGAAACAAATATAAAACCAAAAGGCAGTGCCAAGGAACACAGTAAACAGCAGCAGACTATACGTGTACATAAATAAATCATAAACGTCTGAGTTTACAAATATATACCACAAGACCTAATTATCAACTAATGTAACTGTTATCTGTTTTTTCGTCAATATTTATTGGTAGGATCATGACTCACGTTTCTGCTGCATCGTAAGATCATTTATTTGCACGTTTTGAAAGAATTTGTTTATCTATCTATTCCATTCGTTGCCTAAAAGCAGTTGTACGTTCCTTCCTCGTCTTGTGCGGTGCACGTGCATGAGTTTCGTTCCATTAGCAGAGACTCGTCGACGCGCCTCGTACGTGCACGAGTGTCTCGTATCTCCCCGCGAGAGTTCGCGCGACCTTTTGAAACTGATATCGGTTTCCTCACATTCTATTGGTGGGCAGAAGAGTATCGGTTGATGAATGTATTATTGAGATACTAAGTTTAACATATCACGTTATATCCATCTATCGCGCGTATATTAGTTATCCTAGTTATCCACTAATGTTTCCTCACAAAAAGTAATTAATAATAATAATGATACAAAATCTTAAGAGTAAACAGATTAAAAAACTGAGATGAAAGTGAACGATAGGTAATTGTCCCAGAGGATTTGATAAAACTAAATAATCATCAAATAAAATACAACAATATTCCCGGAGAGAGAGAGAGAGAGATAGATAGAGAGAGACGTTTTTCATATTAGTAACGTTCTTACGAAAATATTTCAAACAAATCGTGTGTTTATATAAAGAAATTTTCCACGTTCCTAAGAAATCCGAAGGAAAAGTCATTGAAATGGTAGAGACCTGTTTACACAGGGAAACTGCCTAGCAGGTTACTGGCCCTGCAGGGTTCGAGGCAGGTTTCCTGTTTACGGAGGCGGACAAGTCACCCGCTTGAGGGCTTTTGCGAGGAGAGTGTAACTGCGAGTGAAATGAGGTTCCATATTTATTTCGTGAACCGTCATACGAATCACGTGAATTGCTTCTGGTTAGAAATTAAGTTAGAGAAGAAGAAATGGCGGAGTACAATTACTTTAAAACTAATCCAGAGACGAGATGAGAAGCATTTTCCTCTTCACTCGCCGATGCTTTTGCATTTTGATTGGTTTTCTCGTTAATTTCGTATTCTATCACATTATTGGGTTTCTAATAAGATTTGAAAGAGTTCATTACCATTTTAACATTTCTTTTGTGTACTGTGAGTCATGGATTTAAAGTTTCGAATATTAAAATGATACAAAATATAAAACACCTATCCGGGAAAAGCTAGTTTTCTCAGCGGAGGAGGGAAGAATAATATTTTATGGTTGTTAGACTTGTAGCTTCCTACGTTTCAGACGTAGCTCATAATTGGTTCTTGGAAGTTTTCTTTTTATCGGAAGAGAGAGAGAGAGAACAGTGGTTGCAGGAGTGAATGTAATGGGGAATTCACTTCAGACTGTTGTCAGTTAAACTGTTTTATAGAACACTAAAAATTAATTAATTTGCTAGTTTTGCCTTAGGCTCACTTACTATTTCGTTTTCTAAATGATTATGTTACTTGTGAAAATAATTTGAGAACCAGTTAACGAAGAGAAGAAAGACATTTCATCTCTCAGAAAACTTTCTTTCTCTTTCACACGAATAAATTTATTGCCAAAAAGATTACAAAGTGCGCGTGACAGAAAAACAAAACAAATTTTCTCCCCGGTAGGAAAGGAGGGAGCAAGGGATGTATTCCATCGAGGGCCATCCCTCAGGCAGAGGCTAACGATTCAACAAACATTTCCTGAGATAAGAATGAAAATAGTGATCTATGTATTTATATTACTAATAGATTACCAACAAATTTGTACTTAACAATTCACAAAAGTATGTATTGTTACCAAGATGACTATTAAAATAAAAAGAAACGCGATTTGTGTTGGTGGTCGCATATGCATGACGCGCTGTGGCTGGTGGCTGGTGACTGGTGGCTGGTGGCTACCGGTCAAACGAACGTCCCGTTTCGCGGTGAAGTGGAGCAAAGAGGCGACAGGAGGCGGCGAAGGCAGTAAGCGAACGGAGGCGGCGACGAGGTCAACGTCTTCAGCGGACGGACGGAGGGACGGAGAGGCAGGTTGATATACAAACACGTTTATCAATATCCTTCACTATTAATATTTTCGATGAAGTAAGAAAAGTTTTGAAATGCAAATCTTGAACATCATTTTCCGATGCAGCTCTAACGAAAGTGTTAGTTTTGTTTCAACCATACATCATTCACATCGTAGAAAAGTTCTATCCTAGAGATGTTCCAGAGAATATGAAAAGAGTAAATCTACAATATTTTATGTGTTTAACGTATCATGATAAAAAGTGGATGCGAAACCTTTAAATAACGAAATAAAGTTATCATAATGTTACAAATTCTTAACTTTACGACGAAAGTGAGCCCTCGTCGGAAGAGGAGCGTTCTGTGAAAAGGAAAAACCGTCTACTTGAAGAGAAAAGTAAATTTATTACCAAAGTGATTTATTTGAGTGCGATGAAGATTTATGAAGCGAAAGGAAAAGAAATACACGACGGAGCGCTGTTATTTCGCAGAGAATCCGAGGAACGTGAATAGAAGGGAAGAAAAAAATACTTTTTAACCGAAGAAATGAATCCAAAAGAGCAGAGTTATCTTCATTTTTGGACTTGGTACTTGAGTTTGAGACACGTCATCTCGAATTGGGGGGGGGGGGGGNTCGATGTAGGAGGGGAGGGGCAGCCTCATAACAACCCCTCTCGTCACGTGTTCAGCCTCAATTCAGATCACGTTCGTCGTGTTCAGCCTCAATTAATTAGTATATCATGTAAAAAGTAATATAAGACAATAGTCGTGATGACCAAACGCTCGTAGATGGACAGAAGAATTGATAGAGCGTAGTAAAGGAATTAATTCACAGAAATAGAAATGACGAGAATCCAAGAAATCTACCTGTATTACTGTGTTAGTAATACAAAAAATCCTGGAGTGCCTCCCACTCCCCGCACTTAACTTTCCAAATAATAATTCAAAACAAAACCTCGTGGCACGAAACAAATTTAAGGTAAAAGAAAAACACTTCAAGAAAGAAAGAAGAGTCATAATTATTAGACTATAGATGACATCTTCAAAAGACGAATTGATTTCAAAATATTTACCATCACATCACATGGTGAACTCATAAACATCATTATTACACATTAAAAGTATATATTACACGAATTATCTTCCACATGAAACTCTTTGCAATAGCATTCTCCGAAATTGTTAACACATTGGACATTATCGCTCAAACTTGAAGAAAAGAGTCCGTCTCGCTTCCCTTGAAGATGTAAAGCACTTTTTACCCTTCGCTCGCTCGCTCAACAGCAACAGGGCGGAACGGAAGACATTGCACTGCGCTTCTCTTCAAACTGTAAACAGAGTGCACACGGTAAAGGGAAAAGGTTTGCTTTGTAAATAAAAAGAGCAAGCTATCTCCCTTCTATATTAGGATTCTCTTTTCAATGTCATTGTTGGTTTATATGACGTTAACGAATCGACGGAATATTCTGATCAATGTGTGTCTATAGAAGTATCGACACAAAGAGAACCCCTATGAAAATCTATGTTAGAAATGCTACTACAATTAACGTCAATTAAATAAATAACTCCAGATATTCGACCTTTTTGAAGGACGAACAGTGATTGGGATTCGCAGCTCACGACGTTTCCACTCTCCTTTGTTCCACCTGTCGACGAAGTCAAAACATCACATCACTGGAATTGATTCCTTCTAGAAATAATAATGATGAGATTTCCTTGTTTTCAATTATGTCTTAATCTCAAAGGAATCTAAATGAATCTTTATTTAAGTTCGTGAAAGTATTATCAAACGCGTCAACACTGTTTTAGAGAAATCAATTATTGAGAAGTTGCCGCCATGAGCTATCCGCTCTCTAACGGCGCATTACTAAACATTGAATGCGAAACATTAAAACGACGCATTCCTTGAACGTGATGGTAGTTCACGAATAAGCCACCCGGCGCGTGCGCGGCGGCGGCTGAGAGGAAGGCTGTAATCGTCTTTTGATTCAACTGACACGTCGTTGTTAGCGTGGGTGTGGCAGGCGGGGCTTTTACTACTGTCGTCTCTGAGCTACAGTTGCATTATCTGACGCTCCACGAATCTATTACACTGCCATCGAGTTCCTTCAAGTGCTTATGGTATTGGCGATTGGATTGACATTTATATCGAGAATAATTGTTAATTCGTTGAAAAGATTTTTAATTCAACATTTTTTTCGAAATTAATTTACCTACTAATAGTTCAGAACTTAAAATTAATTTTTTTCATGAAAATCAACAATTTCTAGGTGATATTCAATCCACGTCTCCCGTATCTACGTCTTTGATCAAATTACCCGTGTCACGGTAATGTTTAATCTTTTCCACTTCTTCACCTGCCTGTGAAGGCCAAACGCCGCCGCTCCCCAGAGGGTGGTGGCCGTTACTACTTCGACGACTGAATTTCATCGTGCTCTCCAGACGCTCAGACCGAGTCCCTCCGCAATTAGTTGAAACAGCGAACTTTGTGTCCTGAAGGAGAAAATGAAGAAGATAAAATCGTCAACTCTGTAGCCCGAGTTTTTCTACGGTTTTCCTTCCGGTAGAGCTGGATTTCTTTTATACAAACTTTCGGAATAATCTATTGTATGATAATACGCACTTTAGAAACATCTTGTGTTTTATTCAATACAAATTTGTTGGGATTCTGTGAATATTGTAACACGTACCGAACTATTTTTATTGTTAGGAGTAAAGAGCTGAAATGTTAAATCCTTAACCTCAGTCCTTGATAGGGCCCTTTATCGGAATTGATGGAAATACGTCCCTCGCTTGCTTCCGGTGAGTAAATTAGTTTATTGTCCTCCACGTGGTCATACGACGCAGTTTGCAACTGACAATAGCTTTATTCGTTTATTGAATGAATGAATNAGAGGTCGCTGTGGGCGGAGGATGGTCGAAGAGAGGAGCAGGTCTCTCGCGGTTCGGCGCTTAGAATGTTTGCGTGGATGTTAACGTTCTCGTATTACTCACAAGATCCTGTTTAGGGAATTGAAAAGTGCTCAAATTGCAAATTGCTCGTTTCTAACGCTTCCTCATTCGAGTGTGACTCACGTATTTCGGAGGATTTGTAGAACAGCGAAGCGACAAGCGAAAGAGTATCGTCTGACGTGGTTTTGTTCTTAATTTACTTATAAATTTAAATAAACATACGTATTATATTTTTCATATGAAATATCGAGATGTGAATGATTCTTTCCGTGTTGATTTCATAATTTCATGTCAAACAAATATTTGTATGTATTTATGAGCAGATGTTTGACAACTTCATCACAGCGTATCACTTCACTAGGAATTGCAGAACCATCTCTTATTTTTCATGAAAATGAATAGAAAAAAGAAAATAATGTCACTTGGGCAATCCAATAGAGACACTGTCCTATTAGATTTGAATTTGTCAAGTAGATTCTCAGGTGGCTGTCGGGTCACGTGCGGGTCTCGTAGCGATGCTTCTAGTCCACACTACGCCGCTTGTGTTGGCTTGTGTTCGTGGGTCACGGCACAATATACAAATAAATACTTGGCGCTTCTTAAGATCTGTCACGACCCGAAAGGATAATTTGTTATCTTTAAGAGAACAAAATACATTGCGCTCAAATAGCGAATTCGGTGAATGAGGGAAATATTCTTATTCATGATGATGACTCTGGTGAACAGAGTCTGTTTCCCTCGACGGCCGAAAGGCGAAAGAACCCTCTGATTCACTTACGCGCCGTCGAAGGAGAGCGGTGATGAAAACTAGTTGTAGTGCGAATGCGACGCAGTGAAACCAAACGAGGCATTCATCCTCTGGGTGGTGATGTCGACCAGAGAGCAACTGTAGTATGGAATTATGTAGTTCCCTAGAGTGGAGCGAGAGAATTTTAAAAATTTTTATTTGCTTTCGCTCTGGCTCTGTTCGGATGGAAGATACCGTCACCTGATTCCATGAGGAAGCGTTCGACTGTGGGTTTCTCTAATAAATTCACTAATTTAATAATTTTAATACATCGAGTACAAAAGTTTTAAAACTAAATTGAACGATTTCAGTCCACTAATATTATTTTATTTTTATTCTATTAGAAAATGTAGTGAAAATCGTGTGAACAAGACGTAGTTTGAAATTTTTAGTAGTAAATTTCCTTACGGCATTTCCACAAAAAGAGAAGGAAAAAACCCAGATTTTCTCTCTATAGAGTCGTTTCGCAAAGCGCGCGTACGTCGATTGAAGTCGACTTGCGGCGAGCCTCGTTGAAAGCCTCGTTAAATCCCTGGTCCACTTCTATTGAAACGCGAATGTGTTCAATTCAGTTTTGGAATGGGAGGAGGTGGGTTGGTGGAGGGGTGGAGGTCCCTCCATGAAGAGGACGATTTGCATCGTAACAGGACTCTCTCCTCCTCCACCTCCTCTTGCAGCAACCAGCAACCGCCGCACTTCTGTCGATCATTACGTGCACCGTACGACTCAATGGTTTTAGTATTTAGAGCGTTTCACCAAAGTTAGTGAAGATATTGACATCTTATTCATGTTACTATTATTTCTTGGGGTCTGATCACTATTAAAAACTAAAATTCTCTTAGAATTTGCCAACATTTCGATATTTAATATTTATTATTATTATTATAGAGCCGTGATGATGATACCACCATATATATACATACATACATTGAGAAGTTGGAAAAGAATTTTAATTTTTAATTGAGACCTAATCCCCAAAAATGAACTAAAAAATATAGTAATTTTCTCTTAATTTAAGTTTGGTACTTTAGTTGTATTAATCAATTGTCCGGGATTTATCATGCGTTGGTGAGCTTTCCAACATCTGAAATTCGTCACCTTAATTATCAAAAATGTTTGGAAAATTATTAATTTTTTGTATGTTCAGTCCGTCACAATTTCAATAGGAAAAATACTTGGGGTTATTTAAAACTCTCCGAGAAATAAGTACTATTTCATTTACATTAAAATTTACATTAAAATCGAAATTAACAGTAGAATTAACATTAAAATTAAAACTTAAAATCTAATTTATTTCCAAAGAAGATCGTTTTAATACGTTTGCCTATATTAGAAAGTCCGTATATAATACATCATGAAATGAAACATCTTCTACTGATTAAATACAAACAGAGAACCTGATGAAACCTTCATTTACCTCTTTGATTTTGTTAATTATACAATTTTTAACTCACAATTTCCGAGTACCTGCTCGTGGAGGAGTGTTTGCAACGTCGAAAGGCTGGGACCCGAACCCGGGGTTTCCTGTTCTGTCCGCAGGTGTGCTATCCACTGCACAACACACTTCGACTCCCAAATCCGTACGCAACTTCCCCCTGGCCTGATCCCGTGAACCTGGGTCACATCCCCTCACGTTGATTGTTGACGTTAATTAAACTGTGGATGGTAGTGGTCGTGTAAAGTCATCATATTCCAGAAATAGGTTTGTAACGTAATTTTAACCCGAGACTAGATTTGACACAGATGAGATGACATTAGAAGAAATCAATATCACTCCTCCTCCTAAAGCATAATAAGAAAGGTCGTCTTAGAGGCAACGACCTCACTTCCCATTGGTCGTCATCCTCACAGAGCACCTCCTGTTACTCCTCCTTTTTTTCCCTCAACCCACTC
>NNCF01127972.1:319916-341220 GCA_002313205.1 Laupala kohalensis
ACTGCTCTCGTATTTAACCATCGCAGGGTTACCAACCTTAGGTAACGTTTACTTCCTTTCTGAACGACGGCGACTTCGTCGTCTTATTGATAAGGACTCTTCTATTTCGGAACCCACGAAGAGTAATTTCTTTCCCGGGTTATTTTTCTTCTTCTTCCTTTCTCTCTTTCTCTCTCAGTGGCACTGTGACGCTGCGAAGTGCTTGTGATAAATGCGCGAGTTTATTATATCGTTTCCTTATATTACTAGTAGAAGAGGGGAACAGAGGAAGTTATTGTAATCTCAAGAAGAAGAATTCTAACTCTACACTCGGATTTTGATCAGAACCAACGAAACCGCTTTCAAGAAATCGTTTATAGATAAAGATGATACGTAAAGTATCAAATTTTTAGGCAAAAGTTATCTTCGTCTCTTCAATATATTTCGTAAGACGACGCTTGTCGTTCATTTTCCTCACTTTGCGTCTCATCCTCTCGTTGGCTGTGAAGCAACCGTCACTGCGTTGCGGAGGAATAAAGGTTTACAACCGTCGAACTCACATTCCGAGCCATCAAACTGTGCTCTACGAATATAACGGGTTACAAGTGCTTTTCTCTTTATAATTATGATTACGAGATTCGTTCTCTGTTAGTTTCTGCAATTACCAGATGAACGTATTGCCAAGTTTATTATTAGGTGTTTGGGAACGAAGAAGTGTGTCTTCACAAGTCACTGCGCTTCTACAAGAAAGATATGACATTTAACATCAAGCGTATAAATTATATTGATTAATTACTAATTGTTATTATAAACTAAAATAGGCATCGAAGCACATTAAACACTCTAATGAATGCTATTGTAAGTCCTCATTTTGTATGAGTTGTAAATATCTACCATTATTTGTAAGACCTCCGATCAGAAACTTTAAAACCATTTGACTAAGAAATCTGTTTCCGCTTCTTCATATCAATTTATTGGAAGTTTACATAACATTTATCTTGACCTTAACGTATCATAAATTACCGTTATATATAATTACCGTAATGCAGAGAATCGTGAGTGACAATACCGTAATGACTATTTATTGCAGTGTACGCTAAAGACTTCTTTCACGACGCGTCGCATGGTTGTTGTGATAGAGACCAATTCTTCCTTCCCTTCAATCTCTCTTCTCTTCCCTCATATCGATAATGAGTCTGATGGCGTGCGAGGCATTTGGAAGAGCGAGCGCTCGTATTCGCTCCCCCTCATAACCCGCCTCATCCCTCGCGTGAGCCCTTAATGCCCGTGGTGAGGCAATGACGCTACTCAGGTTCTCGTATCTTCTGGGAGCGATGTGTTCGAAACACTCAGTCCAAGAAGGAAGAGAATTCGTTGTCTTTTTCTCTCTCTCTCACTGCATCACAATATTTTGATTAATTGTAAACGAAATGAGAGTCTTAGAATTCTGAGAAAATGACGTGGTTAATGAGCTGAATGATGTGTGATGACAGGAGTAATATTGTCAGAATAATTATTATAATAATAAAGCCTTTATACTGTGACGAGGCTCAAGCCATGAGGTCACCTCCTGCGCCTGCGACCACCATACAATCATTAAAAAAAAAAAATAAAACTTACATACATACATAGATAACAAAATGAAACAATAAAGTGACGATAAATTCTACTTTTTTACTCCCTTTGGGGAGCAATCTAGGGATCATCCCGGCATTTACCTTAAAGAATCAAGGAAAACCCAGAAGAAACTCATTTAGGATGACGGCTTTGTACCGAACACAGATAATACAATATAGAGTTCGCGAAAGGATAAATCCGAAAATATATCTCGATGTGAATGAAGTAGAATGAGAGAAGAAAGAAAGTGCATGTGGATATTAGGGGTTGTAAGTGCGAGAGGGGAGTGTGACGGTCATTTCGACGCGTGAGCGGTTATTGCCTCCATCGTCTGCGTTATTTTATTAGCTCTGGCTCTCTCTTGTCCAATGTCCACAGACGCTGCCACCCTTTGCAACGAACACTACTCATTCGCAGCGTTGGCAACACTTCCTTATCCCTCTGGTCGTAAATTGACGAGACTAGATGTTTGCCTCTCTTCAGATATAATACTTATCTCACTATGTATTCGACTCGGAAAATATCATAAGCAATTTCCTCACAACACCTGAATGTAGGCGAGATTGCCTTCAATTGTAGTACCCATTAGTTATAGTCCCTTTATTCGCCTTCCTGGCACGGCATGAATGTAATACTTGAATAATTAAAGTAATTCGTTTTATTTATTTTCTATATTGTAATGTTTTGAAACCTGCGAAGTCTATCCAATTAGGATCTGCAGACATCGCTTGCGTTTTCTCAGGGCAGTCGCTGTTGCCAGACACCTGAGCAGGCGAAACGTTTGTGACAGCCTACTGGATTATTTTCGTGTAGCAATTGATAAAGAAAATCGTAAAACAATTCATCTAACATAATTAATATAATATTTTCTACATTGTTCTAGTTTTCGAAAAATGTCGCTTACAAACTTTTTTGTAAAAATTGTCCCTTTTCCCATATCGTTCGGACGAAACGTAAATTACAGACGCGAATCGAAGAACAAACTGACAAAAGGAAAACGTATCAAAAATGTATAGTTGTTTACAATGACTTTTCTGCTTTGAAGGTTTGTGTTTTGAAATTACGTATTTTTTCTTAGTCATTGTTTAATTTGTATATGTAGTTATTTTGCTTTTATGCTCGTAACTAAGATAAAGCAAACAAATTTGTTGATGTGTCCACACACCTCATGATGGCAGCAATGTACAGTTGCTGAAACGTTATGATACTAGATTTTAATAATTGTCTACAAAAAACGTCGATTTAATAACTCAATTTCATTATAATTGTAGACGTAAATAATTCCAATTCTGTACATTAGTGTTGGTTATGAAACAAACATACTATGAGAGAAAGTCTTAATTGAATATATTATTTGGATATGATATGATCCCCTGTCGTGTGCACTCTCCCTCTAAGTGCCTCGTAGCCGACAACAGCCTTAAGAGCTCTCTCTGCCCCTCCTGCACACATCCTGCACTCGCTGCTGCTACGACGGAGGGTCACTTCAGACTCAGCGGACCCTTCGCTTCGCTTCTCTTCCTTTCTGCCAATCGTCGCTGCTGCAACTGCTGCTGCTCTGTATGTACCAAGGCTTTAGATTTGTTTCATCCGTTTGAGCGAAAGAAGAATTGTATAGTGGGACGCTGAAATCTCTTTTTCTTTTCTCACAATAAAATAAATTTACATAAAACTTAGACAAACAAATCTTTTTAAAGAGGAATGAAATCAATCCGCTCCGCAGCCGCGACGTTTTGTATTTGTGTCAACGTCTGACGTCCCTCTGACGTCCCCTCTGGGCTCATTCATTTTATATTTTATTGTACTAGTGTGTTTGTGTTTTCTAAATTTCTACTTAGTATTAGTATATTTTTATTGCACACGTTTTGGGTGTTATCTGTACAAATTTTTGGATTCAAAGTATCTCGTCAACTCATACGAAATATATAACATGTTTCGCAAAAGACTAAGAGACGCGCGGTGATCCGCATGCAATGGAGAACGTAGGAAATAAACTATTAGCTGCAGAAATAAATCATTGTATATATTATAATTCGAAACTGATAATAACGAAATATATTAAAAAATAATTGAAACAACGTACGTTCTAGAGTCATTACTCCAGAATGATGTATGAGCAACGAAGACTTTTCCTCCAGCATCGCAGAAGGAAAGCTCTACAAGGTTCCCGTAATAGTAAATTTTGTAGCACTCAAAACTTCTCCAAANCAAGGTTCCCGTAATAGTAAATTTTGTAGCACTCAAAACTTCTCCAAAGCTGCAGTGAGAAATTGAAAGAAAATAAATTATATTTGGAACATTAAACTGATAGGCGACATTCTTTCAAGTGTTAAGGTACAAGAACGAAAATAAGGTTGAAGGTCACACTAGGAGTAAAAGCGAATTTCGAAGGAAAACTTTTTAACGTCGTGAGACACAAGACATGAAATTGAACAAAGCAATGCTGTTACGCGCTCTTTGAGAACCAGCAGTAATTCCTTCCCACGCCGGGAACTAGATTGAATTTCCTTCCATCCTTCCATCCTTCCTTCCTTCCTTCCTTCCTTCCTTCCTTCCTTCCTTCCTTCCTTCCTTCCTTCCTTCCTTCCTTCCTTCCTTCCTTCCTTCCTTNCAACGGCTGTCGTTTAACAGATACTCAGTGTTTATTGCGACCCAGAAACCTCATTAACTTCACGGATTCTGCTGATTCTTAGCTACATGGCATTATCGCTATCAATAAGAGTAAAAAAAAAAGTTTCTTAATTTTCTTGATGAAATAATGATTTAATCTAATGAGCAATATACGAAAAGAGCCCCACCCCCGCCGAAGCGCCTGTTTGTTANCGCCGCAGCGCCTGTTTGTTATGCAGTCTGCAACGCGCCCTACAAGCGAGCACTGCGGGTTGCTTTGTGTACTTGTTTTAGGATAATGTCAGCGAAAGAGTCAAATTACGTCGGTATAATGTAAAGTACAATTAAATTAACGTAATGGGAATACAATCAAAGAATTTAATTTACTTTCGCTTTTTAAATGTTTGTTCAACTTTATCAAAGACAGCCCCTGTCTGACACGTATTTAGAAGCACTTACGAAAGTCAACTTTACTTTTCTTTCTCTCCTCTTCGTTGATTTTGTTAATATTTTTAACTTTTTTCTTTTAATTTCGTTTGATTCAATTCTTACAACATTTTCATACAACTCCTGTATGCTATATATTGGTTTGTATGTTTTAATTTGGCTTCGTTTCTCATACATCATGTTTTAGTAATAACTCACCACTTGTGTTATTTGAATATTCGTTGTTATTTTAAGTTTCGAATTACAATAACGGATCCAAAGTGTTCTCTTAGCAGTTCATTTCTTATTTTTCGTATAGTCCAGCGCGTGCGGATCGCAACCCTTCGTGGCTACAGTGGACCACCCAAACGTTGTTTTTCCATTTATTTCATTTCTGTTCAAAATAAAATAATTTGTTTGTCTAAATTTTATGGAGAAGTAAATTTAATTTATTTTAAGAAGGAAAAACAGATTTTTCACCGTTCCACTATAAAATTACGAATAGGAATTCTTCTTTCACTGAAATGGAATTCTGACGATGGATTAAACAAATGTAAGACCTTGAGACAAAGAGAGCAGCGACGATTGGAGGAGAGGTTCCTGGTCCCCCTCGTAGGAGCAAATGCAGGATGTGTGAGGTGTTTTGAACTGACATGTTTTGAAAAAAAATTAAAAAAATCTAAATCAACATTGTTTCGATAAACTTAAAAGAGAGCCAGATGACGAAAAAGGAAAGCAAATAAAAAGCAAAATACAGTATAAGAAATTGTCTGATGTAGATGTTAAGTGGAAATATATGAAAGTTAGAGATTACGCAAATGAAGGAAACAGACGAGAAGATTACCAACTCCATCTTGGTTTCATTATTATCATCGTCGTCGGAGGTCGCTGCTTGGTTTTGTTTCGTTTTGGTCGAGCGAGCGGCTTCTCTTGATTACTTCGCTCGCTTTCCTAATCCACTTCCTTCCTTCCTTCCTTCGCTGCTTCTTGTCTTCTTCTCCTTCCACGGAGGCGTATTTTGCAGGATACGGATCACGTCGACCGACCGACCACCGACACGCAACGTTAGATTGTTTCTCTTAACCTCTCGCTCCTCCGTACTTCTTGTTTTATGAATAATTCTTTTAAATTGTGTCTTTGGAGGTAGCGTACATGAACCAAAGTGCAAATTAAAAAAAGTTTTCTTAGAAATCAATTACGAGTTATAATTTTTCTTTTCTACAGCTGTATCAAATGTTGATTTTTTTTTGATATTATTGATTGTTTCATTAACTAGTTTTGTTGTTAATAATGAATTAATAAATATAATCAGTCAAAAGAGTTAAGATTTACAGAAGTCGTTAATTATCACATATGCCTCACAACGTAGCAAAATCGGACTTCTAGGCGCTGACAGGACTCACGGGAAATATCTCTTGAGATCTGGGAGCGAAATATGGACGTCGCGTGTATTTGGAGTAAAGGAGGACGACGTCACTGTTCGAATGCGAACGAACTGATATCAAGGTTTTGCTTACTTACATTTACTCGTCTACTTCTTGTCTTCTTTTCTAATTTGTTGCAATGTATGTTTTATAGGTGTATTTCAGTAACGATTTTTCTTTCTTCTAAATTTGAGAAATGTGATTTGTTGCTGAAAGTTTTCCTCCTTTCGGAATTCCTCTACTGAAGATGATAAACTGCACTCTCTGTTAATACTCTGAATGAATACCCTTCCTTCGGAACGAGTGAATGTGGAGGCAGCGGCCGCGCGCGCTTCGCTCCCGTCATTTGCCTTTTTATTCAATTCTTTTGTCTTTCCTCGAGGGTTACTACTTTCGATTTTTCTCTTTTACTAATTTTTTATATTATTTTTAAAAGTTAACTATTCGGAGTAATCGATTTTCCCTCCGTCCTACTCAACCAATAGCAGCCGAAAATGAGAAAAGAAATTACAAAAACAGAAAATATTACGTTTAAAACACGTACTATTTGTTTAAAGAAATATATTTCAAAGTTTAAATAATAATGTGAAATGTATCATCTTCTATTTTAAATGATTTTCATAATTTGTAAAACACGTTATAGTAGGAGATTCTCTCTAATAATATTAATAATAACAATAAATAATGCAAAATGTTTATTATGATCAACAAAAGCAAACTCCAATGTTAATTACTTTATTTTTTTTCTCACTAGTTTCGAAACCCTTTCTAACCTGAAAAATCTCTTTTTGGTCTCAAGTGTATGTGTTATTGCGAGGTAAAGTTAACAAGCAATGAGAAACTTAATCGTGAAATGATTTCTTAAACTTGAAGTAATTATCTTGTTTCGTTGCGACTCGAGGTGACCAGAGTCGCATCTCGAAGGGGCTTCAAATGGATCTCCTTCACTTGGATCAAGTTGATGTTAAACACGTGTTGTATCTGGTCATCGAATCCAACCGACTATCGATATATCACTCCTGTATACGACGAATCGTTTTAACTCGTTCCCGCTTGGCGAACCATTAGATTGAATCAGAGAATCAAGAGCTTTCAATTTAGTTTATGGGATCGAGAATGGAGGCTCAATGAAACATTCTTCATCGAATTCCCCTTTAATTCTTAAGTTGTCATTTAAAACCCCTTTATCTCTCGTGAATCTTACAGATATTTTCGGAACGAATTCTTCATCATCTTTATGAAACAAATTTGAGAAATAGTCCATACCAGGATTGTGAATTCGTTGAAAGGTCCTCTTTGATTGATCGGAAAGGGAATGAAACGCTGGTAATGTTGAAACGTTCCTTCAGATGATGTTTCTGTCCACACGTTCAATACGATGTATGTGGACGTACGGATATCAATATTGTGATTACGAAGCAGGGAAAGAAGGAAAGTCCCCGAGGAATGGGAAGCTGAGAGCAGAAAAGCGGGTTGATTCCCTTTAGCACGAAGGGATCTCACCTTCTGTTAAGAGTTCGTCTTCGTCTACTGGTCTTTTTATTGGTTTCTACTCAATCTGTGCTCCGAAAGGCGGTACAACAGACCCTTTTCCTGTAGTAAAATAGATATCGCTCCTTAGATTTCAATCATTCTTTTTATTTTAGTGATGGTTTTGATAGTTTGGTTTCAAATTTAATGTGTGTGTTCGAGTCCCAATATTTTATGCAAATTTGTTGTACGAAGCATAGAGCTATTTATTTTAAAGAATGGTTGTTTCAATGAAATAAAGTTTTCAATGCCAATTCGATCGAGTTATAATATTTTACTTTGTCTCTCTCTCTCTCTCTTTGTCATCCGGAGTAAATATGCCGTTGAAACGATGTAATATTCCTCAAGAGTAAATATGTTGATTAGTTTGGTACGAATTGAACTTACTGTAAGAACATGGAAGTAATTTGAAACGTGTTTACAATCACAAACCGAGGAAAATAATGAATCGATATGTGAAATTCATAAAGTGATCGATAAGAAAAATATGCTCAGCCTGAACAACTGGGTTCGATCCCAATCTCTCTCGTCCATTTCCTTCTCTCCGCTTTGCAGCTACTGCACCCGAAAACGATATGGAAAGATAAGACGCAAGAGCAGGTTAACCTCGTGTAGCCACTTTATGAACTAGATGTGTACGTGAATTCCTTACCCGGGTTTTCCTTCGGGTGTTTTGCACAGATTCTGTTGTGATCATTAGAGTCTCGAATGTAAAGTTATTTTAATAGATACGATTTATTAACGAAATATTCTGAATAATCTATAGTTCGATATTAATACGTTCTTGTGAAGTATAGTTTTTGTGTTGTACTGAATACATATTTGTTGGGATTCTGTGAATATTGTAACACGTACCGAACCATTTTTATTGTTAGGAGTAAAGAGCTGAAATGTTAAATCCTTAACCTCAGTCCTTGATAGGGCCCTTTATCGGAATTGATGGAAATACGTCCCTCGCTTGCTTCCGGTGAGTAAATTAGTTTATTGTCCTCCACGTGGTCATACGACGCAGTTTGCAACTGACAATAGCTTTATTCGTTTATTGAATGAATGCAAGAGGTGAAGGTAAAGAGGCTGTAAAAGAGAAAAAAAAAGGGTCAAAGTAAAAGAGTTGGAAGATGCTCTTCTCGTCAAATAACATTTTGAGACCAAGGAAAGTGTTTATTACGTGACGACAGAGAGAGTCTTCTGGAAAAATCTCTCTCTGCATATTCACGATGCGACGGTGGCTCGGCCGGTGGCAGCCACGCCAATTATCCACTTGTCCCCGGAGGCTGACGACTCGCTCTCATTGGCTGAGAGATTTTGCTCGTGTGTGTGTGTGTGTGTGTCCCTTCCTTCCCCCACAAACACTCTTCACTCTGTGTTTGGTCAGAGTCAGTTTCCTTCCTTCATTCACTCATCTTAATCCCATTGTGACGACGTTTCTTACCAATTAGATTTCCTCCGTCTTTTGGGTTGGGATTAGAATTTCTTTAAGGAACTATACATGAACCATCTGAAAATCTTCTTTGTATTTTCCTAACTGTTAATCTCGCTCGAAATGCCATCTAATTCTTTTTTTCTTAAAGAATGTAAAAACTGATTCATCCAGCACCAAATGTTTATTTTGTGGTGTACAATAGTCATCTCTTTAACATTTGTTGTGGCGACTGCAAACAGCGCGATTCTGTTTCGATTCGATTCATCGTGCAACATGATACATTTTGTGATTAATGTTATTAATTACACACTTTATTCTAGGGATTGCTACAAACCATGTTTAAGTATCACGGAAGATCATCCGCTTCTACCAACTTTCATATGAGATATTTTAATTGAGATCGAGACTTTTTTAGTGAATGTTGAATCACAATTCCTGGAAATTTAAGGCACTTCTGCTTCATTCGGCAAACTTTGGACAAGAGACTTTGGCGCCCTAAAAGGGATAAAATAAATGAATTTGTCTCTTGTAGGCTGTATGTTAGTAATAGCGTCCTGGGGAATTTCGCAGCTGTTAAGTTCAACAAGGGTTATTCTTCTTTGGTATAGCGATGAGAGTGAGGGTCACAATTGCAGGGCTGGTGTTTCAAGCAAGTTGCTTTGAGTTTTAATTATGTCCGCTCCCTCGTGCAATTTTTCAAGCGAACAACCAGCGCAGCTTCTTCCTCGGGGACTCACTTTCTGGTGAGCGGCGGCACTCGCGCGACAGGAAGAAGAAACGCCTCTAAATGTCAAAGGATTAATTGCGAGGCTCTCTCTGGTATGGTCTGTTGCGTGACTAGGAATTCTGGAAAAATTACCAGGATATTTTTCTGTCTGACAGGAAAGAGAACCAGCTTCGGAGGAAGTAAAATGGACGCCGATTCTTTTCTATATCTTCTGTTGTTTACGAAGCTTTTCTACTCCTTTTATTCCTTTGCATAACATAAAATGTGCTTATGATTTTACTCAGTTCTTAAATTTCTCACATACTTTTATTTTATTTTTTTCTAAAAAAAACAATTTTGATTTTACTTATACTAAGATGTCATTAATAATTTTATTTTTAATTTGTCATCTATCAGAAGGAGAATTGTCTTATTACTTTGTACAACTTTTGGTTCTCAATTTCATCTACTATTATCCTTTTAGTTGCGTATAGCTTTACCACATAGGTGTTACTACCTAGAGTGATGTAGATTAGAAATAAAAATATATTTTGTGCCAAAAAGAACAAACCGTACTAAAAAATATTTTTTTGAAATTTTAGCGACTGATTAAAATATATTTATGATCTGTAATAATACATATTAACGGAGTTAATAAATTATCCACATAATTGTTACTGTAAAAATCTTATATTTCATAGAAACGGTTACAATTTGACAAATTTCAGTAGTTTTGTTTCGATTCAAAAGAGAAAATGTTGAATGAAAATACAAAAAGTACAAAAAGGGACAGTTTTATCAAGATGTAACTGTTGCACTTTATATTCAAAAAATATTCTAGACAAAGAGAAAAGCCCTCAGCCCTTGCCTCCTAGGGCACACGTCCCATTAAAAGTTGAGAGTGGAGATCACCGTCCTGGGAACACCTTCACACAGAGCGAGGGGGCTCCTCGCCGCCATTCCTCTTACTTCTACAGACAAGTTAAAAGACATTTAGATATTTTTAACAGACCCTGCTTGCTTTAGAGACTCAAGAAAAAAAATTTTAAAATTAAACACTTTGTAACTTCAATGCGTTATTTCTTCCTCTTTACTCTGCCATAATAAATCTTATGATCACTTAGATAATGTTCTCTATAGACATCTAACCTCACCACTGCTCGTGGATTTGGTTTTGTGAAGGAACCGCTTGTTCAGTGGCAGGTACTTCCTTTATTTCATCCGAATTAAGAGAACTGAGCACTTCAAATCAATTCTAAGTCCTTTGTGTTAGCCCTTTTCGTGCTGGTAGGTAGAAATTGTTGTACTTGGTCTTCAGATGACGTAATTCTCATCGGAATCAAAACGTGACAAAAGATTTTGATTTATTATTATTGACACATGGAATTATATAGCAGCTTCTTTTGCCTACAGACACTGCTGCATGTATTTCTGCATATTCGTAGTTGAAAAAAAAAAAATCCAGGGGCAACATTAAGAGAGAATTTCCTTCTCGTTCACGCAACTCAGAGCTTTCGAACGCCGCAGGAGAGTTTCTTCAAGTTCCCGCTTTGAACGGGTTTTTAAACATTGGATTATTCTCGGCATCCGAGATATCTATATCTCTCTTTCTTATGTGTAACTCTTATTCTGGCATTATCCATAGGTAGATTACAATTTATCATTTATCATACGAGTTAGAAATTATTTTGGATTGACGTGACTTCAACACAGAGTATGATTTATGCAGAATATTACAGAATATTACCATTTTTCTTGTTCCCCATCTTATCTCTCAATCATTCGAAAAACATTCTTTCTTCACGAATTACGTCATCATCCGTTCGTTCTATGCTTCAGTTCACGAGTTCCCACTGCGATAATTTCGCGATTTTACATTTTCACAACCTGATAATTTCTCTCCGAGGTAAAATAGGAGCCACTTCGCAACTTTTTTGAATTACGTGAAATTTTTAAAATAAAAGACACAACTATTCTCATCTAATGAGATGCGAACCCCTTGCACAGGGCCAATATTTGAATACAACGATCTGTACGAAGTCGCGCGGATAAAATCTCTGGTAGAAATGAAAGGGTTTTCAGTGAATTTCCAAGTTTTTTTTCGTAATGCAATCGGTTTGAAAATCTATCGTGGGTCACAAATTTCGGCCCAATTTCACCAAGTTCGTTTAACGCCTTAAACGAGGTTTTCTGTGCAGTTAATCCAGATTATCGAAATGCGCGTTCCACCGATTACTTCGATTTATGAGAAAATCGCGATTTACACTTAAACGCTCGCCAAGGGGACCCTTCGATGACGAGCGCAAATTGCGATATTTCTTTCTTCATTACTGCGATATATATATGGCGTCCGTTTTGTTTGTGTGTTTGGGATTTATAGGGGTTGGGTCGAGGTGGCCGTCGGTGGCGCTCTGGTGAACAACTAGATGCGTTGATTGCTAATCGCGATTATTCTACTTCTGGTGAAATTGGGACTTACTTTCCAAGACAGTTCAGGAACTTATTCAACTAAAACAGTAGCAGAATTAGAGTCAACTTGATCATTTTTCAAAAATAGTGTTTCGATTTCAACGGTTTAATTCGTGATTCAGTGTTTCTATTTCTCCATAATTCATCAATTACTGTTATAATGCCTATCTTAAGTATATTTTTTGTGGGGCTTTAGGGCTCGTCATCAGCAAGGTCATTAGTCAGGTCTTTCAGTTTAAACAAAATAGATAACTTTATTGAAAGTTGATTGAGTGGCTCCTGTTCTGCTCATTCTCCCTGGGATGCTCTGGGGTGCGTCCTTTGGGTCCGTGGAAGCAACAGGTGTTTGTGGAAGGAGATCATCCTGCTGTTTACATCGCTCCTTCACATCCCTTCGTCAAAGGGCCTCTTTACAGTCTCATGTTGTCCAGCGCCGCTGCTCGTATTATGTCAAGGAATTCATACGAATCACTGAATAAGCTCATGATAAAACCCTTTGTTGTATTTCATCTTCTTTCATCCCTAAGTTCCATTTCGTTTTTTTTTTAAAATTAGATGTCCATCCTACTTACACGCTCCTGTTTCATTTCACTTGTTAGTTTATTAGTTAGTTTGTCAGTTACTGTGTGGAATATTTCTTGCAACTGAATTTTAAACCAATGAATCCTCCCAACCGATTGAGTTAAAATTTAAACCCGATGATAATTCAATCCTATGATGTCTACCTCAAATAAAATCTTTTTAAAAGTTTTTTTTTTCTTTGCGATTTTATTCCGAGATAACTCGCGATGGATTCATTCATCACGGAACCAATTGAGTGATTGTTTGGTGACTAAGTATTTTGTTTATAATCCGCGGACAAGCTTTTGAAAACAAATAATTCGACATAAAATATTAAACCATTTTCAGCGATGAAGGTAGTAAGAGCAATCTACAAATATGAAACATGTATGGAGGAGGTATTAGCATTTGACATTGCGAAAAACTTTTCTCTTTTCTTTTCTTTTCTTTTTGCGTTTTTGTACTTTTTGCCTTAAATAAAATCTTGTTTTTAAAAGGGTTATTATTTATTATTTTTAAACCCAATTCTGCTTTCGACTACAATCATTCTCCCATTCTCTCTCTCTCTCTCTCTTCGTTTTCGTCCTTCGCCTCCTTCGTGCGTGATGGTGAAGTGAATCTGCTACAATGACTTTGATCGAATACGAATCGCTGCTCTGCTTCGCTTCGCATAATGATGTTAATAGTACCTTTAGAGAAACGCGTCAGCCGCTGCTAAAAAGAGCTCTAGACATCAACTGATAGCGAATGTGAATTGCGTGCTTTTTTCTAAAACACGATTATCACTCGCTATGAAATGTTGCTTTTGAGTTTAGAGTTTGTTTGCGCCTTCGCTCCTCTAGCACCTCTTGTTATTCATTTGCGTAATGTTTTCATTTATAGATTATTTTTCTTAATTTTTTAATTGCATAAAATATTTTGAAAAAAACAAAACAAGTGGAGTTTACGATTTTCGTTTCCATCTTATGAACTTCAGATGTTTTCTGTTTTCCTTTTTTTAAAAACTTCAATCACGTACTACGTAAAAAAAATGATTTTAAAAAGTTAATCTTAGAATTTTGTTCAAAAACCTTTAACAAACACCTCCATCTTCCCCGTAACTTCGATTTGTTGTTATTTCTGAACATAAGAGTGACGTGAAACGAAACCTCGTGTGAAAGAGAGAGAATGAATTCTTAAAACCGCGATGGATCCACATTCCCCGAGAGAATTCTTTTAAGATCACGGAGTAAGTGGTTTTGCTAGTCACACCGTCACGACCTCACCGGGGTTCGAACCACTGACATCCAATTAGTATTTTATAATCCTCTTTATCTACTGACAATGTCAATGATTCGTGGGAATGTTTGACGTCTCCTCTTCTGAATATGAATAAGAGAGAGAGAGAGAGAGAGAGAGAATGGGAGAATTTCATTCTGACTTAAATTAAGAAAGTTCACTTGTCGTAATTTAGGGGGAAAAAACTATTATGGATATTAACCACATAAAAAAGTAAAAAGGAAAAGAAAACAACTCTAAAGCAAGAGAGAGACTTCGTCACCTCAGCTGTTTCACTGAAATCTAACAATGCTTAGGTGTTATTCTTTTTTATATGTACTACAATGGACATTGAAGAATTTGAAATATAACAATTAACAATAGTAAGTTTTACTTTGTATTAAGGTCAATATCCTAATTGTTTTCTCTAAATTGTGACATGTAAACTTCCTTAATTGAGTCGAAATTAAATTGTCTTCAAAACACTCAGGTTGTTTCTCTACAATTTCAATGTCATGTAAGTTATTTCGTCCATTATTTACCTATATTGATGGATCTTGGATGATTCAAGCGAATATGATTATTATACGGAAATAAAGGAATTTAGACATTTTAATAAGAAAAACTATTTTCAACAATTGTGATAACTTTCGGCCACGTGAAAATGGCGACGAGTCTGTAAATAGTGTAATGGTCAACACCCGGGATTCCCGCATCGATAGCCCGGGTGTTGACCATTATACTATTTCCACCTATGTGAACATTGAACAACAACATTGTAACACATTTTGTGTGTGTCGTAGGTGCACGTGTACTTCAGCGCGCTGCCTGAAGAGAAGGTGCCGTACGTGAACAGCGCAGGAGAGCGTTACCGCGTCCGTCAGCTGCTGCAGCAGTTGCCTCCGCACGACAACGAAGGCCGCTACTGTCACGCTCTCAGCGACGAGGAACGCAAGGAGCTGAGGCTGTTCAGCGCGCAGCGCAAGAGAGAAGCTCTGGGACGCGGCGCAGTCAGACAACTCGCCACACCGCTCGCCTGCGATGCGGTAAGAACCTTTTCATTCATTTTAGTATATTTGTAAATGGGAAATGTAGCGTTGATGGGAGGGACGGGCTATTTTTTTTTTTNGTCGACATCAAAGGTCATTGGAGCCCTAAAAACTTGTACAGGTAGGGAAAATGCAGTTACGCACTAGGGGGAGCCAACATGACTCTCCCCGCGTGTGGGACTCGTCGAATGACTCAACCCTACCCCATTAAAAACCCTCCTGATCTACAACACACCAAAACATATCTCACAACATACATCAAATGGAAAGGGGGGCTAAAATGAGGCGGGCACATAACATGAGGGGGGACAAAAAATGAGGGGTAGAACAAAAAATGAGAGGAATGAGGAAAATGAAAGATACCCTAGCCCTAAAGGCGTCGGGATCGAAAAGAACAAGAGGTGACCAAGGGAGGTCAGGAAAGAGAAAGGAAGGAGCATAGCACAAGTAAGTGGAAGCAATGTCAGACTCGGCTCGGGGCCCCGTGTTCGCCAAACACGTACTTACTAGATGTAAGTCCCCTGGGGGGAGGGACGGGCTATTGTTAGTAGGTCTTGCTTCACGTGCAGCTGGTGTTAGTACGAGTAGTTAGTGATACTTAAAGCAATAGGAGGTGGATACAAGAAGGAGATTCGCTCTTTTCCTGTCCCGCCGGGAATTGAAACCGGTGTGACTCAGTGGCAAGTAAGCTTGCTAGCTAGGGAATCACTATCAGAGTTTTCACTGATAGAAGATCTCTGAGGTATTTCACCTATCTTATCTATCGGGTAGTTGGTAGGGCGTATTCTGGTAGTAAACCGTTCAACGTTGCCATTTTTGCGAGAATTAACTATGAACTATTAATTAAATACCTATTTTCTCGATGAAATCTTCAGTGGTATTATCTGGGAAATGATAAAATAGTAGCAACACGAAGATACTTCATTTCAATGAGCTTCGTTTGTGTGATTGGTTGGTTGCACTGGTTGCACGCGAGAGGAAGGAAAAATCTCAATGTACAGATTGTGGCTCAAACAGTTGTATTGAGAGATGGTGTTGCTGTCGAGTGACGTCGAGTAGCCAAAGGAGAGTTAAGATACGCATTTCCTTCCGTGCACAGACATGTTTTTCAGAACACTATATTCTTCAAGATTCACAATTTCCGACAAGTTCGGACGTCGGAGAACATCGCTGCAAATAAACATCTAGACGCCATCATCTTCCAAATTCGTCAGAGATTTCTCAGTGTGTTATGGTAATTGTAAAGGACAAACATTACTCTTTAGGATGATACACTAAAATGTTGACTAGCATCTATGTTGCTCTTTTCATTGTTGTTTCATTTGTTTGTATCATTCTGAACATGGCTCCAGTGTCTAATTGAAGTCGGGAGTGCAGGAGTAATACCTAAACCTTAGCACTCGTCTTTCGGCTCTACTTGACCAGCTCCTGCTCTTCCAAAGTTGACGCTACATCCCTCACTCAAATAGCTTCGTACCATATTCTCTCTTTTCTTTAAACAATTTCTCAAGATTTATCTGACCCAACTAACATTAATGCACGACTTCTACGAACGGTTTTAACACATATTTTTCTTATAAAACTTGTGTATGTCTTTTTGAAAGTGTTAACTGTTTATTTTGATTCGACATAAAAGTAATTTGAACACGTTACACAATCTCATCCGTTTTAGAACAAACTCCATCGCAGAAAAACGTTATTTATAGATCGTTTTTCATTTGCTTTCAAAAATACAATGGGTTGAAATTTTTACAGCATTTTTCCTTTTGCATAATTCTCTTTGATATTTATGATTCCCTTCGCGTGATCTTTGGATTCTGGAAACGGGACGTGGCCATGTGGAGAACTGTCAAGATATATCAAGATGTGAAATTACATTCTCTAACACGGTTTTTGAAGTTTATGTCGCTTTTTCCACGCGCTGGTAATAGATTAGCAATGAAATGTGATTGTTGAGAATCAATCTTTGCGCGTCTCTGAACCCTATTCATCTTATGCATAAATTTACATTTTAATTTGCGGAAAGTATTTATATTTTCAAAGAAACGGCGTGATAAATTTCATTCTGACGTTTTACAAGATTTAACAAATATTGAAAGTATTCCTTTGAGTTGAAACTTTAAAAAAATGGAAAAGAGACGAACTTGCATTTTTCGAGAACATTACGTGAGCAGATTTGAAATTTAATGATGATAATTCTGGATATTACGACATCTGTTTGGGAGACATTTAAGGTGTAGCACTTAAACTGTAAATGGAAAGAAAAAATCTAGACAATTCTAATAAGAGTGAAAGTCAACTGTGCTGACGTTTTAAATATTAGTGTATCCATGCTTTGAAAAAATGCGTGTGTAATATTTCTTTTTATTTTCTTGATGTGTGACTTATTAATTACTTAATATGAAATATGTTACAAAAAATGGAAAAAAAAATCTTCTTCACTAATTTGTTGATGGTTTCGCATTTAGTTTTTCTTCCCATTCAATATTATGAAAACTTTTTCCCAAAATGTCTTAAATGATGCTGCTACCGATTGGAGGAGAGAGTAACGCCTCTTGTTAGCTCTTTATTAGAAACGTTGCCCCCCCCTTTCATCCATAACTCACCTTTCGATCTTCCCTTCCATTCTTCATCCCCCGTTTCCCCCTCGGAGGGTGACGCGGGTTTTTTTTTGCTTCTGCAGGGGTTTGGGAGCGAACGAATTATCGCCGATGCACCCTATCGAAATAAGCACTCCCAAAATTATGGGACATGTCGAAGAGTATTTGCTTCGTAATACTCGAATAAAATGTTCTCGAAAGAGTTTTCTTTCTTAGGACACGGAAAAGAAGAAGAAGAAGAATACGAGGAAGAAAGAATGGCTTCTGTCTCTCTCTCTTCGTGAACTGATGTATTTCCACTTTTATATCACTAACATTAATTTTTTTTTGTTTTTAAGAGTTCATAAACAATTTAAGTATCGTAAATAAAAAAAGAAAGAAGAGACAATAACTTTACGGACGGAGAGGTAGAATTAACGAATTCAGTGTCGTAATGCCCTTAACGTATGTCATTAATATTAATAGAGACGAAACAGACTCTCTTCCTCTTCTCCTTAGGAGCGACCTTTTCTCTTCTTTTTTATAAACGCATGCAATATTTTTTTCCCCTTCTCAATACAAGTTATCTTCAAGTATGGCACATCTTTTTCAAAATCTTTATTTGGAATTGTATCGCGTCGAAAACTACGTAATTCAGTTTTGATTCGTCAGATTTTGGAGTAAGAAAAATGGCAGTTATTGAATCATAACGTGGCTAAAATTATTTTTCAAAAACATGTCTCTCTAATCCAATTTCATGACTCTTTCTTCGTGTTTTTTGTTGTATTTGTAAATGGGAAATGTAGGAGTTGGATGGTTAGGGCTATTTATTGTTAGTAGGTGGGTCGAGCAGCTGGGTTTACCAACAACTTGACCCGGGGAGAGGGGTTAGCAGAAGTTGATATTGCTACTAAGAGCAGTAGGAGGGTTTTCGCTTTTCAGTAGTCTCAGCTCTATACAAACTGAAGGACGTTAATGTGAAAAAGCTACGATTTTCTTTTATTGTGACCCCGCCGGGAATTGAACCCGGAGTGACTTTATGATGATGAGGGAGCATGTGCCAACCCCTTCGCCACCGAGCGGTGGCTGAGTGCCTGAGAGGGCGAAGGGCTAATTTTAATAAAAATCGTTTCTTCTTTGCTTCTTGCACCTCCCTCACACCAACGCCTTTACCTCCTCCTCTTCTCTTCTCTTCTCTTCTCTTCTCTTCTCTGGATCAATTAGCAATTGAACTCATTACGCTCAGAAAGATCTCATTGGGATCTCACTCCCCGTCCCCCCACTCCAATTTTTTATCGTTCCCTCATTTGGTTCTGTCATGGGGGGGGGAGGCGCAAGGGGAAACTTAATTTAAAATTTCTTAAACAACAATTCGTTAGGGGTGCTCATAATTTAGCGATTAATTTCATGAATATCGAAATTTCGAATACTCGCTCTGAATAGAATAAAAATCCATTTCATGAGGAATCTGAGACCAATACTTGGTTTTCCTGGAGCTATTTTGGAATTAACGTAAAAACGTCTCATTTTATTATTATTATTTTGCTTTACTCATTCTAGCGCTGTCATTGTAAACTTATCATCAAATTTTTCATCGAACGTTGTTTTACAAATGTCTCTGCTGCTGGTTCTCATAATTAAAATTTCACATTTTATGATCTGTGAGAGGAAATAGAAAATCGTGTCCTACATTGCCATATGAAAACGTTTTATTATAATACTCAGAAAGAAATTAAATAAATAAATAAATTTATTGTCAACATTTAAAAAAATCATAATATTAAAATACTTAAAAATAGAAATAGGGGAAAAACTATTTATGTTGCCAGCTTGAAATAATATGAATTTGTGTCGATGAGCTATTAACACGGTGGGATAGAATTCGATTAATACCATGAGAGGGACAGAGTTTGCAATCTTGTATGATCACGTTTCTTGGGAAGTTCTGGGAAACTTTCGGTGTATTTGGATGAAAAAACCGAGACCATTATCTCTCTCTACGCTGCACAAGTTTTCGCCTTCCGATGAATTGAGAGGATACATTTTCAACTCACTCACTTCGGAAGTTTCTCACGAGATAAAAAGAAAGAAAGGAAGGTAAAGAAAACTCTATAAAAAAATCTGAAGTATCCCGATGCGAGACGTTATTGGTCGAAGAAACCAATTATTATGATAATTAAAGATTGACTCTTTAATTATTAAATTCTTCTATTTCAGTTACGAGAAAGTACCAATGACAGACAGAGTGGTATTAGGTGAAGCAAACAATTAGCAAAGATGTATATTTTTTTAATAACGACGAATCAGAGGCATGCGGATATCATGACGTAAAGGAGAAAGTAAAGGGAGGAGAAGCGAAGCTTTTTCATTTTTCGGTGGACATTGAGATGTCTTCCAATCTTCGAGAGCAAAGCGCTCACATTCCGTCGCAATCTGAATCGCTTTTTGTACAATAAATCTTCCTATTAAATCTTATTATTACCTTGATCCTTAAGAAGAGCGAGGAATGTTGAAAAACCGGTCAGTGAAGCAGCAGTAATTTGCGGGAGGGATTTGAAAGGTCACAGTGAAGGAGTCGTGGGGCAAGTTATTAGATGACCGATAGCCGGATTCTAATGAACCCTTTAATGCATTTCTTTCTCTAATTGTGTAAAAATATGTCCGCTTTTCCTTTATTGCTTCGTATTGAATCGAGACATCTGATAGTGGGGTTAAAATAAATGATATTGCTCAGATTGAATAACGTTATATTTAAATCTAATACTGTTACATGAGCAATCATTGTGTTTTTATTTGTTTGCTATACGGCTGTTAGGTTTCCTTCTTTAGGCGAAAGCGTTCGTAAGGAGATATGTATTATGGACGACTCCTTTGATTTTTATCAGGAAGTTGAAGTTGAAGTTTTCTCATTTCGTGCGAAGGAAGGGGAGCACAAAATCAATTTACCGTGAAAGATCACCCAGGTATAGTAAATGAAACATCTCCTACATTTTACTTCAAATTTTAAAAAATGAATATAATAATGTAATTTCTATCGATGTACGGAATCCACTGTAATCAATCTAAAAATAATATTTTTCTAGTACGGAATCTTTCTGTTCCTTGTGGCGTTTCCTAAGAGCTTTATCCTCCGTAATAATTCCCTCCTTGCCGTCAATATCCTATAGGGTGCGCGTTGAAGCGTTTTGAAGGGCTGGGAGCCGTCCCCAGGGCATCGCAAGGGCTTAGCCCTGAACCACTCGCCCTTCGCTTCAAGCATCGATCTGAAATATTCGCTTTCATCGTCATCTTTCAATTTCACGGACACTGAAGGAAGATTACTGCATTTCTATGTTTAAAAAAATTGTTTTTAATTTCACGTGGAATCATTTTCTTTTTTAAGAAAAACAATGATGGTATTTGCGACAATATGTTAGTGAGTTCCTTAAAGAAAACCAGGAAGCAGTGGAAATAACGCAAGAAGTCCTTTTGAAGCGATATGTTAAAGGAAACGAAGAAGCGACAAGAAGGACTTTTGAGAGGGATGATCCTCGGTGCACGTGTACTCGCAATATGTGAGATGATAACGACTTTTCCGGTCCGGGAATCGATCGTAGGGATATTAACCACTACACCACCCGGAAGACCTGAGACACCCCCTCCCCCTCCCCCCCCCCCCCCATACGTAAGGAAAT
>NNCF01127972.1:341239-364908 GCA_002313205.1 Laupala kohalensis
TTACCTAAATGTCTGTCTATCCGTGTGGAGGTTTTTGGCAACGCGACTATTTATTCCGTGAAACAATTTTATTGAATTCTGAAGATTTGTCTTTTTCTCGTTTTTTTAACGTGATTTTCAGTTTTAAAATTCTCAAGCATTCCTCAGCAATGTTCGACGTAAATATTTATTTCTCGTTCTTCAGACTGATTTTCCGTTCTCCTGATTCCAACTGGTCTTTTCTCACCGAAGGGAATGTTTCTGAGATTGAGGGAGGAAGAATTCCCTCTGAGGAGGGGAGACGTACACGCTTTGCTGCTTCTGCCACTTTTGCTCTTTTAGTTTTGGAAATTTTTTTTTTTTACTTTTACTTTCTTTTTCCCTCCCCCTCCCCTCATCCCCCTCCCCAACCACCCCTACGTCACCTACGGGACCAATCAGTCACCGTTCCTTGCGCCCTCTATTTCAGGAAGAAAGCACACTTCAGGTTAATTTCTATGTCGCCATTTCATGGCATCTTCCTTTTACATTTTAGAACTTTTGATTATTTTTTTTTCCTTTTATGGACCACGAAATGCCAGATATCACAGAAAAATGTACGTAAATTTGACACAATATTGTAGGAGGTGAAAGGATTTACAAAACTTCTATGAACACAAAACCAGAGTTGTTAATACACTGGAGCCTCTTTAACTCGAAATCCTCTCTAAGACGAAGAAATTAGCCATTCCCTTCCGTTGAAGTACAAAAATCCCTACAACTCCAATTATTTAGACGCTATAAATCGAACTGAATATAAATTCACTGTGATGTACTGTCCATACATATCACGCTCCCTAACTCGAACTACAAATCTAGCGGACTCTATATATCGAAAAAGCAGTATGTAAACTTTGCGGCCTCTGTAAATGGAAATACTTTTCGCAAGACTCTTTAACTCCAAGCAATACTTTCGTTGTAGTCAATAACTAATTCCAAGAAATAATTTCGTACTTTCATTGAAAGATGTAGTGATATCGAGGACAATATATTTAGTCCCTTGTTTGCAATCGAAAATGCAATGGACAAAGAATGTGGAAATTCCTTCACTCAAAAGAAAATTACTGAGTTATTTTAATATGTAAAAATTTTCAAGTTGTTCCTTTATCATAAAGTAATCTTGATACATGTAATTATGTACGATACAAATGTAGTAAAATAAATCTGTATAAGTCGAATTTTTATTTTCTCATTACTCTGTAACTTGAATAGCGTATGCCTTTATAAGTCGAAATTGATAACGTTAAAAACTCCTTATCTGGAAGTCCTCTATAACTCTTTAACTTATAACCTTTCCCTTGAAGTTCCAGTTAAAGAGGCTGCAGTGTATATAGGAATAAAATTGAAGAATAAGTGAAAATATAACAAACAAACTCTCCTCATACAAGAGGAGTTGAAATTATTCAACAAAAAAATCTTTGAACATAAAATGTTGGGTTGCGTTGTTTTTGTTGTTTCTGGCAGTTAATTATACCGGGAGGTTATAATTCAAATTACCCCGTTCAGACCTTCGGAGAACCCTAAGTTCTGGTGGACGTACGTTACAAAAGGGGAAAAAGGGGAAAAAGAAATCTAGTGCAAATTTTGACCACCAGGAGAGAACGGTGAACATAGATAACAAAAAAAGGTCAAATTGGAAACATAAAACTGTATTACTCACACCTCTTGTTTCTGCAATGGATCGAGAAACACTTTGTGCTACTGTTGAACACGCTGCTATACACGCCACTACAATATCATGTTTGTCAGAAGATCCAAAATTTACCTTTGTATTGCACAAAATATATTTCCCTCAATAAATCAAACCCAACTTAGAGTGACGGAACTCTATACTGAGCTGGAAACCCTATACATTTTTTTTACAAGTGATTGGGCTTGAAAGGAGGAATTTTTACAATATATATTCATTTAGTAATAATGTATAGGGTTTCCTGCTCATTATAGAGTTGCGTCACTCTAAGTTGGGTTTGATTTATTGGGGGAAATATATTTTATGTATCGTTTCATAATTTATAAAGTACCTCATCGTACAATACGTCAAATCACTCTATACCCCAATCGAAGTGATTTTTTCCTTATTCTAAATAGTACATTACGAACTTCTTAAAATATTTTGCTCTCGAGTTATATTTAAAATAAATGTTTAGTGACATTTCTTTAACAAATTTGAAATAGGGATTTTTCGTGGCATACGAATACATTTTTCAGTAGTATACGTTGCGGATTTTTAACATTCTTTATGACGCAATCATTTTTTTTTTTTTTAAGAAAAATAAATATCTATCCTTGCCTTCCACTATCCAATCGTCGTATTGAGTTCCGATGCCTCTATCTACGTCTTCATCGACATGTGCAAGATGAAGAAGAAGAAGAAGAAGAAGTTGATGGAGGAAGAGGGGAAGAAGACATTTGCATCCAAATTGGCTGAGCCTCTGTCCTCTCCTCTCCTCTCCTCCTCTCGACTCATGCACTGTGTGTTCTGCTGTTGAGACTGGAAGGAGACGAAGAGTGAACGGAGGCTACTTGAAGCTGTTAATTGCTGCTCTAAAAGAGAAAGAAACAGCTCTCTCTCTCTCTCTCTCTTGTTTGATTATTATTATTATTATTATTATTCATTCACCTCATATCCCCTCTCCTCGCTATTTATTTTATAATTAATTTCTTACGATACATTTTTTTTTCTATTTTCTAAACAGAAAGATCGCGCCTTCATGACACGAACTCTTGGGGTTGAGGAGAGGAGAGGTGGGTGCACTGAGGGCGTCAGTTTTCCTTCGGGTAGAGAGGTGGATTTTTCTCAAACAGACTCTCTTCCCTCTTGTCCATTGAAATGTTAAATGAGGAATTTAGTGTTATTTTAATATTTTCCAAATTATCTTCTTTAGCTTGATAATAATTCTGAACTATGTTTTATTAATACGAACTCATATGTATTCTGTTAATATTTTAACACGTTGCTAACTATTTTTTTTAAATTTCTCATCTGAGGAGTAAAGTGAAGCTAAAATGTCAAATCCTTAGCCTCTGCCTTAGGGCCCTTGATCGGAATTGATGGAATACGTCCCTCGCTTGCTTCCTTCCGGAGAGTAAATTAGTTTATTGTCCTCATACGCAGTTTCTACTGCTTTTTTAAAATCATAAATGTATTTATTTATTTATTTAAAACTGTGCTTAAAACCTATTAGTGTGCTTAAGAGCTACAGAATCATAGTAATTGCACTCGCGGACTGTAGCGTAATTATCTTCGCGGCTTAACGAAACCTCGACACGACTCTCCCCTTTTGCTGCCCCCGTCTCTGTTCCCCTCGGCCAACCCCCAACCCCCAACCCCCACGCACTCCTACACGCACCGACGCGCGACGGAAACGCGACTGCGTACCACCGGAAGCGGAACTGCTTGAGGGAACCGCTATGGGGATGTGGTTGTGGGGAAGGGACTCGAGGGACGACGGTGGTTGGTTGGCTTACGGATATTCCTCTGATTTTCCTCCTCAACTATTTCGAGGTGAGACTGGCTTCGAATACTGTGTCGTTTCATGAGTTGACATCGACAGGGAAATACTTTCACCATAAAGTCTTCTGCTTGTGCTACATATATCTCAGTTGTTTCAATATCATTTGAAATCTGGAAATGTCTCAAAGATTACATATTCCTTCTCCGGGATTCTCAGTAATACGAAAGATAAGCTAATATTTTGTCCAATGCAGCTTCGCTAAGAACGTACTTGTGGGAGGTGAATCGCAAAATTGTGTGTTATTGGTTTTTCTTTTTCCATTCGGGATTTACTTTTTGAAGAGAAATGGTTTTCACTGTAATCAAAATTTCCTTCAGCTTCAAACCAGTTTTAGTGAAACTATCCTTACATGAAAATGATTGCGATCTTCATTATTCTATACTCTTTTTGTAGATGGATTGAACGTCCATTGAAAGCCTTTCTTGCTGGGATTTGTAAGGTGAATTAAGTTTGTTCTGAAATGATTTATTTATTAATAATAAATTCATTGATTTCATTGTCCCGTTTCCAACTTGTGAAATATTACGAGACTTTCCTTTCATCAAATTTTAACTTTCTTTATATTTGTTTGCAGCATCTTTATATTGTTAATTTATAATATTCTCTTTCGAAGCATCTTTAATCTATTGCAGTTCTTCTATATAATATACACAAATGCACATTCGTGTGGTCTTGTGTTATTAATAATGTCATCTCTTAATACTTCGCTCTCTCTCTCTCTCTCTTCGACATGATTCGTTCGTCATCGGCGATACGAGGATCGAGGTTCGTGTGTCGCGAAGGTTGACAGAAGAGAGGACACCGTTTGGTTGCTGCTGCTGTTCCTCCTCTCCTGCTTTCACGTCGTACCGCCCCTCGTCTTGACGGAGGCAATTAGAATCAGAGGGGATGACTCTGGAATGTTCTTCCTGCTGCAACTGTTTCGATGAATTTTAAATAAACTCTAATGTTGCGCGGCGAGCGTCTCTCGGAGCGTCGTTGGTAATTAATGGAACTTGTGCTTTGAGAGGGGGTGAAGGGGAGGGGCTATGCAAGTAAAGCACTTGAGCAAAATCTCATCACTATTACTTGGAATGAATTGATTGACTGCGCGTGTGGAAGGCAAGCGACGAGGAATTCCTATTTACTCATGCACGATAACACATCGAAAGTTTTCTCTAGCGATTTAAATTAAATTATTTACTAATACTAATCTGTGGCTTCAGGTAAGTGTACTTTTTTGTTTTTTCGAGTTGCGGCTTTTTTAGTTTCCAAAACGTTTTATCTGTCATAACCTTAGTGTTCAACTTTGATGTAACGTAATATTATAATACTTCGTGTTTTTTGCACAAAAAATTTAAAGAAACTTAATGATGTTTCACCATGTGAAAGAAGTAGTTACCCGCTTGCCTTACATTCATCAAGGTTTGATTCTTTTATCCTGTTTATCTAAGTTCTTAAGTCTGTACTCACATATATGAAAGTAACTTCCTTTTTTTTAGTAAACTTGTATTGGAGTAACCTGTTTATTCCCATTAAACGTGTCCTTTAGTGGTTAATACTTTTTTTAGAATTTGTACGCAAATTTTCACTACGCGATTCGAGAAGAAATATCATATGAATCATTTATATATATCATATGAATCATTTAGACTAATACGAATGAAACTTTTAAAATACAAACCTTTTTGTCAGATTCTGTCCTTTTCTTCTTCTTCAAGAAGTTGCAGTTACCTGGTTGTTCGAGGAAGCCACAGAAATTATATACGACACCATTTTGCACACCTGTTTTTTCCAATGTTGTTGTTATTGGTGGTAACTTTCTGGGTCTGGGAGGAAATAGTGTCCAGATGTGGAAGGCAGCGAACGCGTGGCGTAGTGGTTGACACCCCTGCGATCAGTGCAGGAGTCCCGGGTTCGATTCTCTGTTCGTCGCCATTTTCATGTGACTCGACAGGGAAGAAATACTCGCATGTTATATGACGCAGTGTTTTTTGTGTTTGCAGTGTGAAGAGGTGCTCGCGAGTGGGGACATGGGGGTGTTCGCGTCCCGTGCCGCTCCCACCGCGTGTTGGCATCCGGCGTGCTTCGCGTGCAGCGTGTGCAAGGAGCTGCTCGTCGACCTCATCTACTTCTACCGCGAAGGGAAGATCTACTGCGGTCGCCACCACGCCGAGACTCTCAAGCCGCGATGCTCTGCTTGCGACGAGGTACTGATTCACCACTGCATTCATATTAGCAGTCGAAATTATGCGTTCATATAAAAACTGTTACAATCCTAATAAAAAATAGTTGAAACTTTCATTTTTATATGAAGGTTTTTCAACGACATCTTGCCTTATATTTCGTACTGAACTGGAAAATATAAATAATTTGTTTCCAAAAAATTGAAGATAAAACGTTTTTCTTGTGAGAGCAGAAAAATACTCAAAAATAATCTTGGGTGCTCCTTTATTTTATTTTATTTCCTGTTATTTGACACGATATTTTTACTTGATTTGGTTTTTTAGGTAACTTAGATGAAATTTGAACCGAAATAAAATTTCGAGCTTCTACACAATTCCGTAACATTCAGCAGCATTTCTTGGCAGTTATTATACTCGATGATATTTCTTAAGGAACATTATTGACGTTTTAAAATAATTTGAAAACAGTCGTATCGGTCACTCTCACTAGTAGCGTGACAATAGCTTTGTTCTCTATCTTACATGTTAGAAGTAGATACAGACCTACTCAATGCGGGGGGGGGGAAGCTTATAGGGGGGAGCATTTTTGTTTAAAAAAATATGGTTTAACAACACAAATTTCAAAAACATTACCTTTAAATAAAATGTATCAAATAAATAATTAACAATCTGGTATTATTAATAACAATAACAACTATATTATTTATAATAAAAAATATTAATAATTACAATAACAATTATTAATCTGGTAACACTTTTACAAAGTATGTCATTTATCAACTTCAATTATCAATATCATCCTTTTATCTGTTAAGAGCTCAGGTCCAATGGGGGGGGGGGCTGGGCGGAGCTATAGCCTCCTTAGCCTCCCCAGCCCTTAAAGCCCTATAAATAAAATAATGTGAAATATATATTTTATTTTTTTTCGCGAATGCAGATCATCCTGGCGGACGAGTGCACGGAAGCGGAGGGTCGCGCGTGGCACATGAAGCACTTCGCGTGTTCCGAGTGCGACCGACAGCTGGGAGGGCAGCGCTACATCATGCGCGACGGACGCCCTTTCTGCTTGCATTGCTTCGATGCGATGTTCGCCGAGTATTGCGACTCTTGCGGGGAACCCATCGGAGTGGATCAAGGTAACCTCTCCTCTTCCTTATGAAACATGTTGAATTCGTGTCATTACTCCTCACACACTCGAGTTAAGTGATGTGTCAATCGATGGAGATAGAGGGCAGNCAACTTAAGTGATGTGTCAATCGATGTCGTAAGCGTAATGGAGATAGAGGGCAGCCAACGGTATTTTACATAAATTGATAATTTAATCATTTGAAACTGTGAAAATAGTTTGGTCGCAAAATTCTTCATTCAGTATAATGTAAGTACAACGGAATAGATTTTTAACATTTGATTCCTTTTCTTAATCGTTGAATTTATTTTGTTGTCAATTACTTATCTTCTTCTCCCGGAGTTATAAGTCAAAAATGTAAGTTACTTCAACTGGGAAATATTTTTAGAAAATCAAAAATGATCGCAGTGTAACAAAACGCATCAAACGACAATTCGTTCGAAAACTTCCGTTGTCTTAATGTAAATGTCTTTTAATGTAAATTTATTATGCGAAACGTACAACCAAGACACAGAACAATGAACATGTATTGTGTTTTTTTGCTGGTCAACCTTTTTATATTAACTTAATTCTCATTATCTGATTTAAATATAAAATTTAATTGAATCTTAAGCAAACATCTGGACATGAAAATGTTTAAAAAATCATTGGATTTATGAAAACTTACTCCAGTTTTTACGCGGATAACCTGTAATTTCGCATTATAACAGTGAATGTACAGTACATTTCCGCTGATAAAACACTATAAAGTTTCAATCATAAAAAAAAAGGTCCTCAAAATCGTCGTGTAGGATTTTGATACAAAAAAAAAAAAGAAGATTGAAACTTATATAAATTAAAACCATTGCAAAGTAAAACAAATCACTCGGCAATGTATGGAAAATCTTGCGAAATTATCGTATTCATTATCTACTGGAAATATCTCCTCAAGCGCATCTTCACTCGCAGTCCTCGCATGCCGTGCGTCCTCAGTGCCGTCAGAGGCCGCTGGGAGTCGTGAGGACTGAAACTATAAAAAAAAAACTTTCACGAAATTGTTTACCTCGTCTCGTCTTCTCTGAAGGAAATCGATGTCAGCGCGAACGACTCCAAATACAATAATATTTATTTAAGTGCCAATGGGAAGATGTTGCGCGGTGCCAGAATATACGTGTCGTCTACAAAATGTGTCTTCTTTCTCTCTTTCTTGAAACAGGTCAAATGAGCCACGAGGGCCAACATTGGCACGCGACGGAGCAATGCTTCTGTTGCCACACCTGCCACGCGTCTCTCCTCGGCCGCCCTTTTCTCCCTCGAAGGGGCTCCATCTTCTGCTCCATCGCTTGCTCCAAAGGAGAACCTCCGACGCCATCGGACACTTCGGGTGCGGGCGCCTCGTCGCCCACCCGTCCTCATCCCGCCACCAACGCTGCCACCGCGCCAGCTGCCATGATGGCGTCGTCCCCTGTGAGAAGAGCTGCAGCGGCGTCGGCGAGAGCACCTTCCGACGGGTCCTCCAGTACTCCTCCTGCCTCACCGGGCAGAGCGAGGAGACAACACGGCCCTGCGCTACATCCACCTCCCTCTGCGATGGGCTCCCTGTACGCTGGAGGTGGAGGAGGCACCGTGTCCTCACCGGGATGTTCCTCCTCCTCGGCGCCGTCCTCACCCCTCGGACACGCCGCCTCCACGACGGCTGCGGCTGCGGCTGCGGCTGCCAAGTACTGCAGCAGGTGCGTCTGTCCTTCCTTCCTTCCTTCCGACTTGCTATGCTACGCGAATTCAAGGTATATCCCAATACACAAAAGCGACTATTGGCTGCAAATAATTACTATTCGATAACACGTTTGCTCCACCCGCTGCGTGCACAAAGGACACAATAGCGCCACAAGAGCCTTCAAGTGAGAGGTTGGTGATAGATTTAAGTTTTGACAAGTTCCAATGTGCTGCCAACATAACGCGAGGTACAAACGTGATTACTCCCTTTATTCTACTATTTTCACCTCTTCATGAGGTAACTAAAGTAAATTGATGGAGAGCAGAGAAACGGAGTCGGTTTTTAATCAATATCAAGGAATAAATGAATATATCTGAATAGGTTAGGTTAGATGTTAGACGCTAAACGAAAAGCGGACACCACAGGTGAAATAACTGCTGTATTTTTGTGGTATCAACAAATAAATAAATAGGGCAACTTGGTTGCGTTTGCCTGTGATATCGGGTTCTTCCCTGACGATGCAAATACCTTTTCCCTACCCCTCCACTTGCGTGTATTTCATGTGTAATGTGTAGCCAGACATTAGAGGAGTAGTTACGGTCTATGTCTCTTCACGTGGCTGTAATAAGATGACACTTGCAAAATAATCTATCCATAAAACCCAAGCTATCGTGAAAATTTATGTTGGTAAACAGAATATTTATTGTTCAAAGTTCAATCTATAAATGACATCCCAAAACATCAGTTAGTGGATTTAAAGGAAGTGTTAGTTGGGATACTGAGTCCAATAACAGGCTCATTCTACCAACTGGACAGAAGACGTCTGATGAGGAACAATTTCTGTCAAATATATTTCCTTTCCATGATTCCTTATATCCTGGCATAAGTGAAAGGTGCCTCTTTAGTTCGACTACTGTATCAGCAACAGCAGCAGAACCTTCCAAACCCTCCTAACCCTGCTACATTCGTCTCGACGAGATGGACTTTTGCTCTAGAATCCCATTTTCTAAGTCAAAATTGAGTAATTATCTTACGTTGAATGAAAAATGGGAGACGGGACCGAGATTCGAACTCGGGACTTTGCGTTTAGCACGCTGACGCGCTACCAACTACGCCACCCCGTTCGCCTCTGGGCCCAGTTTACAGGTAATTGGTAGCACATCAGAGCACAAGGCCAAAGGTCGCGAGTTCGAAGCTCGATCCCGTCTCACATTTTTCATTCAACATAAGATAATTAATCTATTACTTGGCAGTTGGGAAAGTCGCCGCAAGAGATTGAAGAGATTTTTCCGTATTTTTGATGAACTCTAAACTTTTGAGAATAAAATGTGTTTATTTCGTGACCTCTTCCGTGAGACATATTCTCAATGGTAACGTCATGTCGTGTGGATTATAATCGTTCGAGTTGTTGAATGGATGCTCTTTTCAAACTTTTCACTGAGTCTCATCTTGTTGTTGTTGGTGTTGTTCACAGCATGTCATCGCAGTCTGTTCGAGGTCCCTTGCACTCTCCATTGGGTCTTCTACCTTCCGGCCCCCCTCCGCCACCCCCGCCGTTGCTGCATCCACCGCTGCTGCCTTCCGGTCACCCCGCCCCCGGAGGCCGCAAGTCGACGCCTCCGCCGCCCCCGGCGCCGTCGCTGCCTTCGTCCCCTCAACACGGCCTCCGCTCCCCACCCCCAGCGCGGTCCCCCAAAATGGGACGAAGAGCTTTGCAACGCGCGCATAAAGGGATGATGAGCACGTCGCCTGTCAGCCATTCCCCTCCACCGCCCCCGGCCCCGCCGCCACCGCCGCCGCCCCCGCCGTCGCTGGACGCCTCCATGTCCGGGTCTGCAGCCGCCAGCGCCCTCTCGCCTTCTGGAGCGATGGCTGGAGGCAAAGGATTGGACCGAGTGTTGTTGGAGAGGAATCTAGAACGCTTGCTGTCGGAACACGGAGGAGGCGTGACGGTGGCTTCCGAGATACAAGCGGCGTCTCCTGAATTGGAGAGATTGCTACAGGTGAGATACTCGAGCGTCTGTGTTTCAAACCCTCCTCTTCTGTTGTACGCAGGGAGCACTTTTGTTTAAAAATTACGGTTTTACAACACACATTTTATAAATAATACCTTTAAATAAAATGCATCACGTAAATAATTAACAATACGGTATTATTAAAAACAATAACAATTATTAATCTCGTAACACTTTTACAAAGTATGCCATTTATCAACTTCAATTGTTTGTCTGTCGAAGAGGTCAGATGCAATGGGGGGTGGGGGCAGGGGAGCTGTAACCCCCTCGGCCACTGGTTTTGTATGTGATATGGAAGTTTGCTCATTTGGTCTTTCAGATTCAATACGACTGTGTCCCTTCATTTAAAATATTTTCAAGGCTCTATTTTTGGTATCTCTAAGTTCCTTGAAGTGTGTGGTAAATTCTTGATTTTGAAGAGACCACCGTGGGATCAAACATAATTGCATAAAGCGAGCGACCTCAGTTGGGTGGTTTGGGTGAGCACAGCATGAAATGATGAGGTGTATAGTGCTGAGATGTTACATTTCTTTCTTTCCTTCTTCTCACAGGCGCGCGATCGCAGCCGAGAGCCTCTGCATCTGGCGGAGTTGAGTCTCTCGTTGGACGCTTGGAGACCGCCTCCGACCCGTTCGCGTCCCGGCGCCCCGGCGTCGCTGCCGCCCCCGTCCTCCTCCCCCTCCGACCTCCTCAACTACGACACGGTGCTGCCCCCTTCAGGCGCCGCGGACGCCAATTCCTCTTCCTCCCCTTCCACTCAACTCCTCCTGCTCACCGCCGCCGCTTCCATGCCTCAACTGCTACCAATACCACCACCCCCACCCCCACCGCCTCCCTCATCTCCTCCACCCGCCGCCGCTGACGCTCCGTCACCGGCTCTCGCAGCGTCTTCGCCGTCACCGTCGTCACCAGGCGCTGCCATCTCCACAATCACTGCAGGTCCTTCTTCTTCTTCTTGCCCTGCACGACGCACCCCCAAAGACAAAGGGCAACTGAGTGTACGCTTCGAGGCGGAAGAGGAGGACGACGACGAAGACGATCTGGAGGACATGGAGGAGCAGCCAGGACCTTCCTCCTCCAGGAGGAGGTACGCAGTTCTTGTTCTCATTCATTATTAGTCTGTGAGTGAGCAGATGGAAAAGTGTACACACATAACAATAATAAATAATAAAACGTTAGATAACAAGGTGACAACGAGAGAGAGAGAGAGAGAAATAACATTTAAGAAATTAAATATTCAAACGAGGCCCAAATGTTTTGTACAAACATTCACATTTTCCCTTTTTACAAACAGACACACAAACACACACACACCCATCCTCATCCTCATCACCCTCAACGTAAAAATAGTCGCTGTAATATAATTAAAAGAGACTAATAACTATAATGTTAAGTGTCTCTTCCTTCTTTCTTTCTTTCTTTCTTTCTTTCTTTCTTTCTTTCCTTCTTTCTTTTCTTTCTTTCCTTCCTTCTTTCTTTTCTTTCTTTCCTTCCTTCTTTCTTTCCTTCTTTCTTTCCTTTCTTTCCTTCCTTCTTTCTTTCGATGACGATAAGGGTTACTTTCAATGCTTGAGCAACGCAATATATGTATAAGTTGAAATAACGAAAGAATGTTTTAAATTAACTTTATTGCGTAAAGAAACTGTTCCCCACATGTGAGACAATAAATTGATTCATTCTCCGAATGCTAGCAAAGACTCAATCCCATGAATTTGGAACTGTCCGAAGGAAAACCGCAGAAAAACCCGTGCAGGAATGGGAATATTTGGAACCAATGTACCAAAGTCCAATTCATAAGATGGTTGCAATCCAATTATTCCTTGTTTACGACGTACAAAAATATAATTTAACTGAAAATGTGAGAATGTCTGTTTTAAACGATGACAGGCCCTTAACATATCCGAAGCGAAACTCCGTTTTGCGTGTTTATCTTTATACGATAGAAAATCAAAACGACTGAAGATTTCAAAAGTTGAGGAAGAACTTTGAGAAAATTATTTCTGTATTTTGTTGAAAGTGACACACACTATTTTTATATACATTCGAAACTCCTACCAACATAACGCGAGGTACAAATATTATTCCTCTTATGGACGACGGCAAAGTAAAAGCGTTGGCTGCACTGTGAACAATTCATCATCAGCCAATCGTCAGCCAGTTAGACTGACAATGAACGAATCATTTATTGCGAAGAGAGAGAGAGAGAGCAGCTGTTATATAAAGAGATGATCCTATGATCACATTGACGACGATTAAGTAATAAACTCATCTCAGTCAATTTCTTTCCCTTAAGTTAAATTTCCTCAATGCAAAGAAACTTGACTTGGTGTGTGTGTGTGTGTGTGTGTGTAGAAAGAGTTAATACATGATGTTTCTTCTTCCCACGACAGGCAGAGGTCGTTCCCTCGCAGTCGCAGCTATTCCGGTCGTCCTGGTCGTTCCTCTTCCCATCGCTTAGCAGATGACGACTACTACTCTCCTCGTGCGTCTGGTAGCGGAAGCGGTGGAGGAGGAGGAGGAGGAGGAGGAGGACACAGTCGACGTAATGCGCCGCCGCGTAAGACTTCCTCGGAGAGCGCCGTCGGAGGAGGAGGCAGAGGTCATGGTGGTGGTAGCAGCGGCGGCGGCAGCAGCAGTAGACATCGCAATGGAGGAGATCTCTCTCTATCAGAATTAGCTTCCTCCCCTGGTTCACACTCCGACGATCGCACCGACGCCGCCTCCTACTGCTCCACGTGCTCCTCCAGCTCCTCTAGCGACGAGTACACGTACGCTCTGCCGCCGCGCCGCGCGTACGGAGGCGTCCGCATCTCGTACGTACCCAACGACGCTTTGGCGTGTGCGAGACAGCGTCAGCAACAACAACAGCAGCAGCAGGCGGCGGCGGCCGCGGCGGCGGCTGGTAACAGTAACAACAACAACAACGGCGGTGCTGCACGATCGCCCTCCAAGAAGACATCACCAGGATCGGGGGCAGCTGCTGTCGGTGGCGCGCCTGACGACAAAGACAAGAACTGCGTAGTGTCTTGATCGCGGCCCTCGCCGCCAGAGGCGCTGGCGGGCGCAGGAGCGGAATGGTTGCTGTTCGGTTGTGCGCCGTTCGCAGCAGGACGGTTCCGTGCTTTCTTCCAATAGAGAGAGAGAGAAAGAACGAACTGTTTTATACAAGAAGAAAAGAGTGGTTGTTGAAGCTATCTGCAGTAATCGCTACTGATCTCGAATTTACATCAGTCTTTCTTTTTTTACGACAGCTGGATATGAACTTATCAATGCAGATAAGTGTCGTGTATTTACCTTTATTAGCGTTCTTAAAGTACAATTGAAAAGTGAAACTTGGGGTAAGTTGTCGTTTTACTTAGAAGTTTCTTAGTGCACCCGCGGGGTTTGAATCGCCAAGAAAGTTTCACTTCTTCTTCTTAACGAATATTGCCCATCCTTTTGCTTCTGCGATAGCAGAAATAGACTTAATGAAAGACCAACATAATGCAGTATATTACCACTTTTCATCCTTCTCATCGTTGTCAAAGAGAAGGAATAAAAAGACTGGGAAGAAAAAAAAACAGAATTATTTCCACAGTAAATAATTTATGAGGAAACCTGGGAAAGTATGTTTCATTTAGAGCCACATTTAGGTTTAATGACAAAGGAATGGNGCCCCAAAGCTATTGACAAAGGAATGGAGCCAGTGGTGTGCCTTCATCTCATGAGGTCCCCACACACACAAATGTATTCGCATACCTACTTGTAGTCCAATACTCTGATGTGTTAAAAAGTACTGAAATTTGATTTTTATTTATGAAGGAGGTTATTTTTTTTAGTGTACAATTTTAAAAACATTTTGGATAATATATATGTTCAAATTTAGAAGTTAAAATAATATTTGGCGACCCTTTAGATGATGTAGTAAACTCCCGCCTAGGTATACTTCTGAATGGAACCCAGTGTCTTGCTGTCCCTTGTAAACAAAATTTATTGCTCTTTTTTTATGCTAGCAGAATTTATGGACCTAATAGGTACCCAAAAGTATCTATCATATAATTTAGAATTTTTTTTTTTAATTTTTAAGCTCCTCAGAGAGTAGGAGCACCTTAAGCTATACCTTTATTACTACGACTAACATATATTATGCAATCTAATTAAATAAAAAATGAGAGACTTACGACCTATTACGGATGAATAATGTATATTTTGTGAAAAGAGCTATATATTGTTTATCCATAAAACATCTTAAGTCTTTCATTATTTATAGCTTTTTTAGTTTATACTTCCCAAATCCAGAGACTTTTATGAAAACAAAGTTCACATCATACATCGTAAGTTTTAGAAATAATCATTTCTTGTGTATAGCTCTCTTTTCAGAACTATAAGTGAAAAAAGAATTGATAAACAGGTTGTCAATCAGGAAATACTCAATTCAACTCAGGGAAAAGAATGTTAAATACAATTTTAATATTTTCAAGTACATTGCTGGTTCTTTAAAAAGCTTTCTTCTTTTATATTATAACTTTTGAAAATTATTCATTGAAGCTGTTTACATAAAATATAAAGTATTCAATCTTTTTATATTTTCAGTGTGTATTGTTTATTCAAACCAATTTCATCAATAGTATTGTTTTTTGTAATTATTGATCTGAAAACTATTATTTTATAAACTATTTCAGATTGCATTTTGTGAAGGATAACATTGTGGGCATATAATTTTTTTCCTTCACAAATTTAAAATTAATGGTATGTAAAATTGTTTCTGAGATATCCACTATTTAAATAAAAAATGAAATCTAGAATCTAGAAACTTAACTTATGCTCAGACATTAATGAAGGTGTGTTAAAAATGCTAATTTAAAAAAATTGTACAGCGTACTATTTGAAATGCAAAGTACATCATCTGGTTTGCTATCTCACCATGATGAAATTTTATCATGTCACCCAAATGGATAAAGTTTTTTTATTATTTTTGTTGTGAACTTCCATTTAACGACTTGTGACATATATTTGGAAACAGGACACTTATTCTTATTTATAAAATTTTATATTGATGTAGCTCAGAAATGTAATAACTTGATGACAATTTCAACGTTTCTCAATCAGCTTCTAGTTTCTTCTGAAGTGGTTCTTATAACTGAAAAATTTATCCACAGGTTTTATAACCAATAAAGAGAATAAAGATACTCTGTAGATTTTTAAAAGGTCAACTTTGTATTTTAAATGATTAACTGAATAAGTACCTAATGTGAATGTTCGCCTAATTAATTAGTTCTAGCCAGAAAATTTTCTAGATAGTGCCTCCTCATAATTTGTATAATTAAATTTCCATTCTCTTTTTCATGTCAGCCCCTATCTTGTCTTACCATCTTTTAATGTAGAAACGGGGGGTATGATTAAAGCTTGTGATACTTTATGCAGAAAGTTTTTGCTGTCAGTTCTATGTATATCATTGATATACATAGTGAGTGAAAGCGGTGGGTTTAGTATAACATATATGTACATGAATGCCAGTGACATCGGATAATAAGTTTGTAAAGAGCAAATGGAACACTACCTACTAAATTTTCTATTTCAGTGTTTTTTGGTATAGGATTTTCTATTGTTTATATTATCTTCACGAGAAGTACTTCTCTGACTTTTGACACATTTTACTTGAAACTATGACTCGTAGAATCTGTGCATACATCCTTGTGAACCATAACTAACAATTTACGCTGAATAAATTACATGCAATCGTTCAAAGTGGTTCAGTTCATGCACATTACAAACTTTTCCTCTATCTATTCATTTTATAATTACATAATAATTATTGATTTAGTGGATTACTCAATTTTTCATCTTCATTTTTCTATCGAAAATTACACTGGATAAAATATTTCATCGTTTATGCTCGAGTTCACATTTTGTCTATGAAATTGGTGATATACTGTTTGGTCTTTTATTTTGTTTATTATTAGAAACGATGTTGGGAAGTGAAGTTTTTGTAGATTGTGGGAATTTGTTGTGTTCATCGCCACTCATTTTAAGTTTAATGCTGTGACAACTTCTATTTAAATTTAATGGGTTTTTTTCTTCTTTCATTTCTATGCCTCTTTATTTCCATAAACATTTCACTGGTTTAGGTTATGTATGAAGTGTACAAATGTTTCTCTTAAATTATAACATATTTAAATGTCCTCAAAAAATTCCCTAAAGATTGATGTATTTTTCACATGAGTACGTTGCATCCGTACTTACCCTTGCCAGCGAAACGAAGAGTGTGCCAACAGAAGAATAAACAAATAAATAAGTAAATGCTAAGTTGTAAATAGAGAATTATAAATCAGATCGCTTCCTGCTGCTGAAAGGAATTGCTAAACGTAAAAAGGCTGGAGAGAAAGTTGCTATAAAATGATTGTGACAGCAGAGTTCTTGTCAAAATGCTCAACAACGCACTTTGATGCCATCGGACTGATTATTCTTTTTTAGAAAATAACAACAGTTTGATTTTTGTGCTTTGATCTTTAATAGCAAGTATGAGCATCTTGAAGTAAAAAGAAATGCTTTATAAATATTAGTGATGAAAATGTTTCAGTATTCTTTGTTAATTGAGTTAAAAGAATCAATTGTGGATTTAAGTAATTATGATGCTGTTATTGTTATTATATTACTGCCTTAACGTTATGTTTTTTAGAGAAACAAAGTTCTGTGAATCTATTATTTTTATAATCTCCAAAGATTCTGGTTAAGAAATTATGTTAGGTAATGATTCTGGTTACGATTACACTGAGAAGAATGCATATTTAAAATATTTTTTAGAAGAAAACTATTTTTCTGCAGGTAAAATATTCTCTTGAGCTTTGGTTCCTTAAAGAATAAATTTAAAAAAAAATTATTTTTGTATTCTGGGTTAAGCATTTTTAATTTGCTTAAGTATATATATACATACATACTATGTTCTCATTACTCTGTATGAAAATTATTTTCTTTTTCTGCCACTTATTAATTGAAACACTTCAAAAATTCTAAAACAATCAATTAAGATTCCAGTTTCTTTGAAAAAAAAATTTATTTACTCATTGTACATATGTTACATTTTAAAATGTATCACATATGACAGATGCTTTTAATATTGTCGACGGTTTGAAGAAAAATGCTTTTATGGCTGTATTATTATTATTCATTCAAAGTTCTTCAGTTTAATTTTCTGCTGATTTCTGAGAAGTGTACAAGAAATATTGAGGATATTCCCTGCATGTAGCTTGCTGTTAAGAAAAGGACAATGATTTAAATTGTTTATAGTCAGAGACATCTTGTATGTTCAAATTAATATATATATATTCAAAATATTTGTAATGTTATATTTACCACAGTTATTCCAAAAAAGATTGGTTGCATAGTTTTAGTGAATTAAGATTATTGTCAAAAATTTTAATTTACGGTCACTCTCTAAAACATTTTTTGAACATTACAACACTCTGCTAGTAGGTCTACTGATAACAAATATAATTTTTGGGAATAGTTATTATTCTCGAGTCTGTCTTCCCACAAATAAACTCTACATTAGTTGTTCTGCAGGTAAAATATAAATTAACTATTTGTAACCCTCTCAGGTAATAGCCCAGCATTCTCTTAAATGTCTTAAGTACCAGTTGTTATGTGTCACAATTTATTAGTGTGTATTTAATCGTTGCTTAACCAAGTTGAAACATTTTGTCAGCAGTTGAAGTGTGCTTCTTTGTTGATAAACTGCAAAAGAAAACAGTTTCAAAAATATAATTATTAAAAATGATTCTTGTGTGATGATGCTTGTAAATTCTTGCCAGTGCCGCAATACTCGAAAAAACTTGCTTTTGCAACATTCATCCCGTAATCGTCTTGTGACAAAAGTTGGGTTGCTGAAGGAGATAGGAATGGCTGAATTTGAGCTCGGATATTACGTGACAAAGTGGTGTCATGTACCGTCTCTGTGCAAAGCGTTGTGTACAAATTGTGTTGAGCATGGATGGAAGATCGCAGTTTCAGATTAGATTGTGTAGAGAAACATGGGACGTGCCCTTTCCCAAAGACAATATTTTTTTAAAAAAGATTTTCTGTATGAATAAAAGTTATGTTAATGTACAGCAATATACAAACTTTGTTTTCGCTTGTGTACAAAGTGTATAGTAATGAACTCTTTTGGAAAATGGGATTTGTAATCAAAATAAAGCAGTAACTCTTAAACAAAAATGTTGTTCAATTCATTCACTTAACAACTTCACAACAACTCTTAACAACTCGTTTTTTTTTTTTTCTTTCTTAATCTTGTGTGATGAACCGTAGCTTCTACAAAGTTATAGCTATAGCTATAATAGTTATTCCAAATTAATGGAATCTCTCTTTTATGTTCTTTTAATACTTTTTAAAAATTCTTTTTAACTTTTTCAAAATGATCAATCTGCAGAGGTGACAGTTACTGGCAGAATGAGATGCAGGATGGAAAGATCAATGGCCCAGTGGACAGCGCACCTGCAGTCTGAGCAACAGGTCCCTGGTTCGAGTCCCAGTCTGTCGCAATTTTCACCTTGCCGTTGATGATACAAACACTTCTCCACAAGGTATGAGTTAAATAAAAAGATCAAAGGAGTTAACCCTTCGCAGTAACTGGAATAATAACAACATTGGTTTAGCAACTCATCCCTGTTGTAAACGCAGTATTTGTGGAGCCATTTGTATGTAGGTCGGGTTAGGTTTTATCTTTTCAACCAGTTATTCCACAGTGGGTTATCTTGGACTTATATTTCCTGGAATGAAGTATGTCAGCTTTGACAATTAAGAAAAGCTGTTCGATATTGAACTGTTAGTTTATCAGTGATAATCAGGGGTGTACACCTCATAGAAAAATGATCATTCTTTTTCCTTTTGCACCCTTTTCGGAAAACCTACAGTGATGTTAGTTCAATAATAAAATTGATAACTTAGAATTACTATGTATTATATCTGAAACTAGTAATTTTATGGCTTAAATTACTTGGGGAATTTACAGTGGAGTCACTTCTATAAATTTTTGTAATAATTTGTTGGCCACAGGCTCCTCAAACTGTTTTAAACACAAACTTATTTCAGAAGACGTTGTTTCCATTCTCAGCTTCTGCTGTCTGTTGATCAAATTGCTTTGGATGGCTGTGGTGGTGAGCTGGTGGATGAATTTTGAAACCAAATTATTTTCAAACAGAACATTCAAATTTAACAATCTGTTCTTGAATAGCTGAATGAACAGTCTTTCTCATGGGAAGAGCCTCTGAAACAAGTTCATATTTTAGAAAAATAAGTGGTGTGTGACTCCAATAAATTGTTACAATAATTTATTGTAATTTTATGATTCCTGAGATACAATAAACTTTTTCCTGTTCAGTTTTATGTGTCTACATGACTTTTTGATATAACAGACTAAGTTTTTTAAAATTTGGATGGACAAGTGAAAGAAAGTAAAATAAAATTTGAATCTGGATAGGAGAAGTTTTGAATTGCTAAACTGTACTGTGTGGAATAGATAAAAACCACAAGTGCATAGATTCCAAAAAATATTCAAAAATCTTTGAAAAGGAATTCCCTGTGTATGTTTAGAATTCCCTGTGACCAAAGTTTACTTAGTTAAACACAATTCTGAAAGATAATTTTACTTCTTATCTTCGATTGGTTACAACCGGTCATGATATTTAGTACAGAAAAAAATGGAATGACTGAAAAACTGGAGTTCTCTTGAAAAGATAGAATTGTCTTGAAAATATAACAAAATTTTAACTGGATCAATTATTTTTTCTTAAATTTAATTTTCTTATCTTTTCATACCGTCCATCTTTCCAACCGTCTGTGAAGAGGAAGCGCATCAAATCTGTTCGTTCAATTTCGTCCATATTGTTTGGTAAAGTACATGTTACTTGTTGTCTCTCTCAGTTAAATAAATATTAAAAAAACTTTAATATAAAAAAAAAGTTGCAAAAAACAGTTGATATGACCACATGGAGGACAATAAACTAATTTACTATCTGGAAACAAGCAAGGGATGTGTCCCATCAGTTCCGATCAAGGGCCCATGGGCTGCCGTGGCAGATTTAGTACTTACAAAAGAAATTATTAAATAAGTACTTATCCATTTATTATTCCAAAATTGTATGTGTTATATATTGCAAAGTATACAGTAAAAAGTCGAGATTAAAAATAACAAAAATTTCAATGACATTTCTGCCTGTGGAAAATCTTCTACTGCTCCAAGGAAAACCAGAGAAAAATCTGGGCCATAAGTAAATAACTGGGTATTTGAAAGAAATATAATATTAATGCATGTGGATAAGCCACAAGTTCATTTTTGAAAATATCTCATAACTTTATCCAATTTTGTCTTAAATTTGAATGCATACATTGATGGGAGTAGGGACTGTCAACTCAGCGCGTTTTTCCAAAATGCATTTGGAAGCAAAATATTTTTTTAAATGTTGCATGATATATAAGTCCTCTCGATTTCAGTTTAAGCAGGATTCAACATTCAAAGCAACAGGTCTTAATTTTAGACAAATTAAAGCAGAATGCCAGTGAGGGTCTGTAATTTAATTTCTCTAGAAAACTCTGAATGTCTAGTATAAAATAGAGCTTAACTTCACTGAAAAGAAGTTTGTTTTTTGCTCATCACAAAAAGTATCCTATGTCGGTTGATCGTTGGGAACGAGACAACGTATGAATGAAAAATGATGCTGATAATTTTTAACTTTCCTATCCAAAAGCAGAGTCATGGGCCAAAATGATACAAAAGGGCAGTTCGTCCTAAGGCGGTTCGTCTCGTTGGGTGGTTTCTCTTTTCTTTTTCTTCTCCTTCGATTTCCATTTTTGGGAGCAAAAACCATTTTGTCCTACACGCCAAAAATAAAAGATTCCGTTCTATGCAGTTCTACGTGAAATAAACCTTTATTCTATTTTAAGGGTGCTGAGTTATTTCACTCCCGAGAACGAGTAAAGTTTATTTTACGTAAGTCTTTTTTGAAGGGCACCAACTGACGCTTGGATCGCTCGCTCTGCAGTGAGAGCGCTTATCTCTAAAGCGTAGCGGAAATCTCTCCGCCCGTCAGCCTATGAGGGAATTGGAAAAAGTGGCGTACGTACAATCAGCGAGATATTTTGATACCAATTGTTATAGATAAATTTGCGGAAATGGTTCCTCAAAAAGGAAATTCGCTCTTAAATTATGATTTTTCGTCTTGTTTCTTCAAAATTTAATAATATTACTTACATTCTAGATTAAATAGTAAACCTATGAAATGTTTATAACAATAATTGCGTATGTACTTTCGAATACAATAAAGATAATAATATTTTTTTTGTTTACGTTTTTCTTAACGCCCTTATCTGCCTCTACGATCAGAGTGGAGTCGCCATTTTGCTTTGAATATCGATATCGACGCTTTTATATCTTTTTTTTCTTCTTTCCCTGGAACCTTTCGTTTCGTTAACAATTTTGTTTTGCAACAATATGGAAATACAACAATATTAAATGTAAGTTCAAATGACTTATTTCTAATACAATCGATAATTCACCATGTCGATCGTTTGAATTATTCCTCGCTAATATTTAAAATCTGTCACCAAGAATGCGAGACGAATAAGATAAAAGATTTCCTGTTTGCCTCCCTCAAGGAAGGCAGATTTTATAAATTCTTGAGATATTGTCGAGTATTGACATATAGTATTTGTAGCCGATTGTTCGTGTCTCTATGAATACACGCATCCTTTTCTGTTTGGAGTGCTTTAAGGATGATACAACCATTGTGTTCCTCTAGTACTTGAATACATCGTGTTCAAATCGCTTCTGTAGTAGTACGATAAGATAGATAACGTTCGTTGTTTCTGTGAAAAAAAGAAAGTTTTTGGATCCTAATGATGAATTATTTAGAAACGCCGTTCTAGATTCCTTCTATGTTATCTGTGCAAGGAATGTAACTCGTATAGAGTCTCTTTTGTAGACCAGGGAAATGTCGTGTAATACTTTTGTTATTATTAATCTCGAATTTTCACTGCAGTAAATATCTCAAATATTCATTTTAGGAACAGTAGATCATACGAGACGAATTTATTATTTAAAAAATTTCATGAATATTATTAAATCCACAATTGATCGACATTATGTGATGGTCCCTTGCTTGTTTCCGGAGAGTTGACAATAAAGTTTGTTTATTTATTCGTAGAAAATATTCTAATCGTGGAAATTTATCACCTTGACATTTCGACGAAAATATCCGTTTTGGAGGTCACTGGTGCTCAGACGAGAGAGTTGTAGAAAGAAATTCCTCCCGTTGTTTTGCTTTAAGAAACAGTAATTGTCGAAATAAATTCTGTTTTGGAAAACCAAAAGTACAACGAAAGAAGTGGAAACTAAAATCTGAAATGAAATTCCATCTGCGTTATTTGATTTCCCTTCTGGACTTTTAATGTATATGATGGAATAAATGCTACACTTCGATATAATTCTCTGCGAAATATGAGAATATATTTGTGCTATGGTTTTGCACCACTAGTCTTCTTTGGAGTACGGAACATGCTTTATTTCAATGAAGTACTCTGGCATCGTGTTGTATTTCAAGTGATTGCTTACACTAATATAAGTTAAGTAGTGAAGATTGGGAGGACAGCCATTGAAATTAAGTTACGTACTTATTTACTCAGTAACAACCATATTTTGATTGTAACCTTTTATAATTGATATAAAAACAAGAATTTTAATTTCAGGTCTTATTAAAATACAATAAGATCTGTATTAAACAAACAAATAATATAAAGTTCGAGAATTAATAAATAATTTCACCCCAAGGTATTTAATTCGATATGAATCGAACAGCTGGCAGGGGGAAGGGGTCTAAAAGATCTTCCTGAATGAAAAGGGGAAGTAAATTTCATGAATCTTAGAATGAATAAGATATTTAAAATTTCAATTATTGCACCATTAACAGATAAATTATCACGCTGAATGTACACAATTTTACACTCTGAATTAGTATTTTTATTTGATGTAATAATTTTGAAAAGTCATCTAATTTCTTCGAAACGCGACAGTAACCCAGTAACTCGTGAAGGGAGTCAGATATTTGTCAAGGAGCATAATATATATATATATATATATATATATATATATATATATATATA
>NNCF01127972.1:392675-428101 GCA_002313205.1 Laupala kohalensis
ACAATGAGACGATTTGCATGGAACCAAGTCGAAAGGTTAGACAAAACTTTTTGAGCATTGGCGTGTTTACATAGTAAATTAGTGTCATCAGCAAAAAGAACCATTTTGCAATCTGATGTGGATGATGACATGTCGTTCAGATACAATAAAAACAGTATAGGCCCGAGAATTGAACCTTGGGGTACTCCGCAAGTAAGTGGCTTTGTTTCTGAAAGACAACTCTGAAGTATTTTATTCTTAGTATAGGATATCTCGACCTGTTGATATCTATCTTTTAAATAAGAAGTTAGCCATTGATGTGGAAGTTCACGAATGCCTAAAGAATACAATTTTGAAAGGAGAATTCCGTGATCGATGACATCGAATGCTTTGGATAAGTCAAGAAAAACACCCTGAGCATTTTCTCCACGGTGAAGAGATGTGGTAACTTCGTTTAAGAAGGAAAATATGGCGCTTGTAGTGGAAAAGGATTTCCTAAAACCTGTTGATCATCAAATAGATTGTTATTTTTTGATAAAAAATCTAGAAGACGCTTATAGAACAATTTTTGTAGGATTTTTGAGAAAGTGGGTAGTAGAGATATTGGTCGGTAATTTCCAATATTAAGTTTGTTTCCTTTCTTGTGTAANAAATATGTTGGGAAACACCCCTTCCGATAAAGAACTATTAAAAATATTTACGAGTGGATTTAATATAAATATTTACGAAGATTTAACAATAAACTCAGGTATATCATCTATGCCTCGTGAAAATTATTTTACCAACTTCTGAGAAGTAAGAATTAAACAAATTTGCCATCGTTTAGTAAAGATACATTTTCTTCGCGATTTTCAGAAGTGGACGTGTAATTGTTAACAATATTCCACATGGTTTTCATCCGGTTGTTCGATTTTAGTACACTATCTGTGTTCTCTTTTTTTTAATGGAACGTTTTTTGAAAAAAATTTCGAATCTTTTTCTTGACCTGAAGTGACCGTTTTGATTAAAGTGATCAAAATTCCAGAGCACGTGCACAAGCGGACACAAATTTCTCCCAAAATACGAAAAATATAAGATTATTTTATTCTTCTTTATCCTTTTTTTTTTTGAATCGTTACACACAGATAGGTGGAAGGTGGTTTTTAAGATGTCTCTTTGGGCGCGAGGAACCTTAAAACCGCTCACTGGCGTCACTCCGGGTTCAATTCCCGGCGGGGCAAAAAGAAAGAAATTGTAGCTTTTCACTTCGTATAAAGCGAACCCTCCTCCTTCTTCCCCTCCACGTGGGCCAAATAGTTGGTGAACGCAGCCACCTAACCCATCTCCTACCTCCTATTGCTTCAATACCACCATATATTCACCATTTACAAATGCTACATAAGAAGAAAAAAATTCCCCAAAATGGATTCTTCCACCAAAATCCTACTGGCGATTTTTTTTTCCTTCACAATGTCTCGTACTTGAAAATCAGAAATTGTGAATTGTGCATGAATTGTTCTCTTACTTGCGTATCCGCTGGAGATGTTGACTGCGTGTGGTGGCGTTGGCGGTGGAGGGGGTTTGCGGTGGAACCACTCTTTACAAGAGTGAAGCGAAACTGACTGAACGAGCCAGCGGCCTCTCGCTTCGTCCCCCCGGGTGCGAGTGAAGCCCCTCTCGAAATGAGAAGCATTACAGCGCTCTCACCCCCCCCACCCCAGTGGCGAGACTGGGAACTACACGGGGAGGGAGGGAATCAGGATACACAAAGATGTCATTTAAAATAAAATAAAAATTTATTGTAAAAAACAGTACAAACTGCATGTGACCACGTGGAGGACAAACTAATTTATTCTCCGGAAGCAAGCTAGGGACCATTCCGTCAATTCCTGTCAAAGACCCTATAAGGCAGAGGCGGGTTTAACATTTCAGCTGTACACTCAGCTTTAAGATAATAATAAAAAGTCACCTAGGTGTTATAATATCAACACATTGGTACCAACGTATTGGTATTTTTAAAAAGTTCTTAAACAAGAGTACGTATTATCATCAAACTACAGAAGATTCAACTTGGAAGGTGTTTTGTGTATGAATAACCTCTGGGAAAGCAGAAGCATATAGATATGCAGAGGTCTAGTCTAGGAAGAGACAGATTTACAAATACGTTCGAGACGTAAAATTTAAATTGAAAATTAAATTAATTGTCAGCCAAGAGAAGAGATATTGTCCGAAATACTTACAGGAATATGAGGGCAAGGATAGGAGAGACGGTTGATGATCAAACAAGAGGAAACGATTGTACTAATACTAAGAGAACACAGATAGAATGATTTCTCTGACTCTGAGTGTGAGAGGGAATATCTACAAAAGAGCTACATAAATAAAAGGTAAAAGATAAAAGACGCGCATTTCCAGAAAGAGAAGCAGGAAGAAGTAAATACCGAGATTATTAAAAAGAAAACAAGAGGAGCAATATCCACATAATGATTTTGTTGAAGATGTGGATGACATTTAACGTTTTTTATGTTTTTACCAATTCATATAGTAAAATAAAATTTATTAAGAAATGGTGAAATTTAAAAAACAGTAGAGAAAAACTATTAAAGCGGCGAAAAAATTATATCACGGAAGATTCAAGTTTTCGGTGAAATCGTTACGCAAAAATTAATATTTTCCGATTTCCTTCCGTCAGAATAAAGAATCATGTTTGTCAGGAAATGTTTTCGTCCAATTTCGTCTCCGTTTTGTGACTAAGAATTATAAACTAACTACAAAGTGTGACTCAGAAGTCAACCGAAGAGCAGTTTTGAAAATTTCCCAAAATCATCTCATCTCAACTTCACATTTTTTTGCACAGGTTTTGGCAAATTATTGTAAAAACACTTAATTGAACATTTGGTATAAAGTAGTGTATTTTTCTGCTTTTCCAGTCTACGCAATTCCAAGCAAATGTCAGCAGAAGGATATTTCAAGCAACTGGATTAAGGAGAAAATAAATTCTGACAATTAACTCCATCGACGAAATGGAACGTGTTGCGATGACTGTGGGTGACAGCGCGCAGAGGAATTGCCTTAATGTACACAGAGGAACAATTAATGCATTTATCTTATTAAAAGAACACTTCATATAAATTCATTCTTTATTACATTTTAGTATTATTACTTATTACTTTGAACTTGTCGAGCGCGCAAATGTGTGCCCGTGTAGGGGGGGGGGGGGTAATTTTTCCTGCACACACCACCTGCGAAGGGTGCATCGTGCTCCTCGTATAGGAATGGTTAGATGGCGAAACCAAGATCTGTAAATACAGCTGTTATCATATAATTAATTTCTTTCTTATAATCTTCAAACACAAGTTTTCGAACGGAGCTTAATTGTTTGAAGGTAAGCTAGTTATAAATTAAGACTAGACTGTTTCTGAAGAAGTTTGGATATATTTTTGTGGCTGTGGCTTTGATTCTGGGCCTCAAAATCACGGAAGATAGTTGTTTACATACTGGCTGGACGCGGTCATACGTAGTGGTATATGCACAAAAGATATCGGTCTTGGAATAATTTCAGGTGATTATCCTAGGAAAAGCTACGTTTCATTCGGAGGTAGACAAAATCCATAGGAGATAACTGAGGCTTTGAAGAGGAAATCGGATTGACAAAACTTTGCTTAAAGTTAAAATATGAAGAGTAGTAAAAGAAAATTGAAGTGTTTTGAAATTCGAGGGAGTGCAAAAAAATTTCATGCGTATGTCGAATGGCTTTGTCTCCGCTGGCAGCACTGATAACTGATAAGATAACTGGGAGCACACAGTGTGCGTTGTAATTTATACTGTAGCTTGCTAGACTAATGCAGAAGCTGCTTAAGAGAAAACCGGTTCAGAACAACGCAATGACTAAACGCGAAAGAAAAAAGGCATTGGTCTCATGTAATGTTTACGTTTGATCACAGAGTGCAATACTTCGTGATACGACGAACACTATATACGTGAGGTGAAGTGAACGTAGTGGTCATGGATGCCTCGTTGGATCTCAACTTGTCACTAGACACTAATAATAAAACGCTGCCATTGGCCCATATGCGATCTGACCCGTGCTCTAAACGCATATGGAGGCGAGTTGTTGACGAAAGAAGACGCTCTTCACTGACGCATCGGTGTGAGACACCTTTCCTTCACTGACGTACGTACGGTAAGGAGATACCGTTCAGTCGAGATAAATGTCTTCTTGTAATAATAATTGTTAAAAGGTGATATACCCTTGGATGACCGGCAGCTGAGTTCGTAAATGGTGAGAGACAATTCGTCGCGTAGAGATGACTGTGCAGAGAGCTGAGGGGTTGGATCCCTTGAGACTTGGAAGGAAGTGGATCTTATGACGTAACGACAAATGGAAGTAGATGGGACAGGGAGGAACACAAGACTACGATGTTTGTACACAAAGCTACCAGCCGGAACGGGAGTGCGCAAGTGCATCTCCCTCCAGAATGTAGCATTATGTCAAATGAAGCAATGACACCAAGGGGTATCACGCCCGAAACCTCTGCCAGAAAAGCAAAAGGCTTAAATTTGGAAAGGATAGAGAATTTAGAGGAACAAGGAGTAGATATACGTAGAAAGGTAGACCAGCTGAACGAGATCTTCGTGGGAGAAAAATTCCGGTGATTAACTACGAGTCTGCAGACAACGGTCGTAGGAGTGGCGGACTTATGGCGCGCTGTCGTCCGTATGACAATAATTACGGAAAGTTTGCGTGAACGGGACCGAATAAAGGAGTTGATTAGGCGGGTATCAACAGAACAAAGTCTGTCGGGAGGAGAATATCCGTTTAGAAAAGGTGCGCGAACATAAGGAGGAACTTGGCGAGCACATTTCCCAGGTCGGTGAGAGGACGATTAACGTGCTGGATGAAAGGTTCAATATGCTTCATCAGATCACTGTGGAGAAGGAAGCGACAGAAAGAAGGGAACTTACGAAGGCGGTTAACACAATGGCTGTAGATGATGGTGCGCATAGAGATAAGGTCGCGGACCACGGATCTTTCGCGGAGATGGTTCCACGGAGGCGCAGACGTGGAAGGATTGTCTTGGTGGAGCGTGAGGATCGAGATAAGACTATGGAAATGGTTCGTACTACGGAGAACATTCTGAAAGAACATGCAGCAAAAGTAAATGTGATTAGCAGTTGGCCAACCCGTAATGACGACTTACTCATTAATGTATATGATGATCAGGGGAGGCAACGATCCGGACTTTGGTCGCAGGAAGAGATAATATTCAAATAGGTCAGATTACGAGACTCGCGCCACGGGTGACGAAGAGTGGAGAAGGAAATAACGGACGAAGAATTCTTCAAACAGTTGCGGGAGCAAAATTATTTGGTGTTAGAAGACGATCCGGAGGAGATCTACGGAGATTTGGCAGGAAAGAGCAGAGGACGGGGAATATAGTATTGGAACTTGGGCCGCATTTTCGCCGGAAGATAATGGAGTTAGGGCGAGTCTTCATTGGATTCCGGTCTTACAGAGTTGATGACTTCTTTGAACCCATATGTTGTTATAACTGTCACTGTTTCGGTAAGAGAAGGGTCACTGCGGGGAGCAAGGGCATCACTTTACGGAATGTGCCAAGAAAAGGAATGTGTTAAGCAAAGGGGGGGAAAATAGTGATAAATGTTTATTATTCAATACATGCTCGAGGGAACAGAGATCTTCCGGACAGTTGAAAAAGTTCTGCAAGAGTACAAAGAATATGACGTAATACTGAGAAGAGACTGAAACGCACGATCCATTCTATGGGGCAATACTCTCACAAATATCCGTGGAGAACAAATGGAAGCCGTGATATTACATCACGACTTGGTTATCTGTAATGTATACGGAGAAGTAACATTTAGAACAGATAGTGGACAATCCATCATCGACGTGACACTGCAAAATCGCGAGAAGGATTACACTTTTACAGGATGGCACACCTTAGAGGAAATAATGTGTGACCACATGCTCATTTAGTACAGCGCTGAGAGGTTGGTTCCGGAGGTCACAAACGACATTAAAGCTTTTAACTACCGGAGAATAAACTGGGGACGTATAGGGGCGGATTGTAGGCCAAAATTGTGTTTCACTCGCAATGTGCCGAAGATGACATTGATGCGAGAGTAGATGAGTTGCATCAGGCAATGCTGTTAGACGCGCAACCCCATTGCAGGAGAAGAAGGGAGCAGGAACAGTGAAAGAAGGATCGTAATAAGGCGCGACGTAAATTCCAGAAGGAGGTGCGAAATGCTGATCGGAAGAAGGGGTTACGGGAAAGTATTTGAGAGCTCAAAAGACATGTAGAGTACGGATAAGAGAACGCAAGCGGGAGTGCTTGGAATTATTTCTGGAGGAATGAATTCGGTGTAATTGTTGGGGACTTTCCTATGTTATAGGGCGTAATAAATTAAAAGGAGCGACGATTTGGAACTATGTTAAAGGGAAGGAGACCTTAACGCGAGAATAGCCGGACACCGGTGAAGCTCTCTTGGATTCAATATTAGGGTCGGGGAATACAGTCGTGAAAACCAAACGAATTACAGATGTAGGATGTTATGAAACTTGGGTGACACGGACGGAAGTAGAGGCCATCGTGACTGGACTAAGACAAAAAAGACACGGCTGTTACGACAATATAACTAACGAAATGCTCCAACGTGTGGCACTGCGTTAACTAGTCTATTAAACAACTGCTACAACTGCGGCTACTTTCCGCAGGCGTCGAAGATAGGAGTCACGTCTCTTCCTCATAGATGAATGTGTGGCATAAACGTATGCGAGTCACACCGGCCAAAAAATCCCTATTGCCTGCGATGGGCAAAGTGCTTGATAAGCTAATTGCGAAGGAGCTGTACAGTAAGACGGCGCCAGACAAATTTAGTCAAAGGCAATTTGGGTTTGTTAAAGGCCGAGGTACGGAGGACGCGAATGATTATGTAGTGAAATTGTAAAAGAAAGAACACAAAAATATATGCTAGCGGTAAGTGTCGTCTACGAAGGAGCATTCAATAGCTTCGACTGGTCGGTGGTGCAGGTGTATTTGCAGAACTATGACTTTGCAGAGATAAAACAAGGAATCTTATACGGTCATTTTTCGAGCACAGACATGTTTTATTAGATATCGAGGATGTGAGACTCTTACGGAAGATACGTAAAGGTCGTCCCCAGGGAAGTTGTATTGGAACATTGTCTTAAACGAGATACTTCTGCGAATGGAATATGAAGATATTCGAATCGTTGCTTACGCCGATGATGTGATTCTACTCTGAGGAGAGAACTGTCGTTTCAAGTTGCAAAGGAGTTTCTTGGAGACATTACTGAGTTATACAAGCTACGTATCTTCAAGACTAAAAGAGTGAGCATGATGTTCGGTTTTCCAAAAGGAGGCAGGGCCCGAATAATTCGAGCTAAGAAATGGCGCCGACGATTAGTAACAAGCTTCAATTATTTGGGTCTGTTACTTGATAATAAGCTGACATTTGAGGAGCATGTACACTACCTCCAGCAAAAGGTGAAACGAGTATATTACGCCCTACAAAGGGTAGGAGTAAGTAAAATCACAATCAGCGCAAAAGACCTAAGACGTGTATACGTTAGAGGGATATTACCAATCCTCACTTATTGCGAAATCGTGTGGCAACATCGGGTGAGAAATCGCCGATTCGAACGGCGGATGAGTAGCCTGCGACGCACGTGTTCGATACACTGGAGCGGCTGCTACAGAACTGTATCTACCAATTCATTGGAAGTACTTTTAGGGATTTTGCCAATCTATTTAGCGATTCGAAAGCATGCATTGCGATACATGGCGCGAACAGGTTCTTGCATAGCGCTTGATGGTGACACGATAGAAGGAAAAGATCAGGGATGGCGTTCAAAACTGATTAGGAATTTACTCTTGTGTTGGCAGACACGGTGGAATGTGGCTACAGAAGGTCGCAGATTACATAAATTTATACGCGATGTGACATGTCACGAAGCACCGTAAAAGGTACGAAGCACCGTAATAGGTACGAAGCACCGAGTCACCAAGTATTACAGGTACTAAAGGGACATGGAGATTTTGCAAGCTATTTACATCGCTTTCCCTTACAGATACAGAGATATGCAGTTGTGGAATGGGAATAGAGGATGTGGAACACATTCTCTATGACTGCAAGTACAATGATGCCGAACGCGGGGAGTTGATGAGAATATTGAAGAGGGAAAGAGTATGCGCGGACAGAAATTGGAATAAAATGTTACAGACAGAGAAAACATCTCACGAATTTCAAGAGATTGTAGCAAACATGCTTCATATCAGGTATTTAATCAAAATCCCCGCCATTTTGCGTGGATTGCTTCGTTACCAATTCTCAGTCTCCGGTTTCTTTAAGCCAAACGTTCGTTTGGCTGAAGTTATTCGACAATTGGACACCTACACTAAAAAATTCACAGAGAGGACACATAGGTGGGCAGAACGATATTAACTTGGGTGGTCATTTCAACGCGCCTGAACATCTACAAAAACTAAAGATGGCTTCTCAGCACACAAACATAGTACTCTCTAGCCTGTCTCCACGCTCCAACGTTCCACAAATAAACTCTCTCTCCCCAAAACATCACCTGGCAGACACAAAAATCACATTTTTTTATTTACAACCTCACCTGACTGCCAAGGACTTTACCCAGCACGGTTTACATCTGAGACCGTCTGGGAAACATCACTTCAGTTCTCTCGTAGTTTTATATATGAACTCACATTATCCACCTGCCCCTTCACCCACTCCTACACCACCTCCTGTTCCTACCTCTTCTCTTCCTCCTCCACCTCGCTCTACCCCTACCTCGTCACCACCTCCTATCTCTACATCCATTTCTACTCCTGTCCCCGTTCTTTCACCTACTGCTTCCTCATCTCCCACGTCCTCATCTATTCCTCCATCCACATCTCCTGCCGCCTCCACACACAGTTACAACTTGAGCTCAGGAGTACGAGGTGACAATCGCGTTCAGGTGCAGTGTGCGGGCTTCATCCGGAACTAGAAGCTGTACCAAATTCAAATTCCTCTCCACAATCTAACGTCGATTCCATTTCTCGTGAGTCACAAACTCTTTGCGAAAATAAAATAATTATATTTCATCATAATGTCCAATCCCTTTCAAACAAATTGACAGACATTGAAATTCTGGTACACGAAAGTCGATTCGATTTGCTATGACTCACTGAACATTGGCTTTCAACTGACAACATCAACGATACTGCTATTTCTAATTATTATTTAGCAAGTTCTTACTGTCGCCAAAATTTTAAAGGCAAAAATCCCCACGGAAGTACGTGTATCTGCGTTCGTAATTATATTTTATCTTCTCCACTGACAGGCTACGAGAACTTCTGCGTAGAAAGTGTGTTCGAAATTTCTGTAGTTAATCTGACCGACACCGGAATTATTGTATTGTGTAGGATTCTTGTTTATACATAACTATTATATGATTAATGTTCTGTAAAATTCCCGAACTCCAGTTTTACATCCTTCTACTATTAGAACGTTCCTACGTACCGTGCGAATGTTGGAGTCTGTTCCTAGCATCGCAGCATGGAGACGAAATATAAATAGTTTAAACGTTAAGTGAAAACGTTTCAAGGTATTGAATGATGAATTAATTAATTAATCAATCTTCTCTCTTATCNTTTCAAGGTATTGAATGATGAATTAATTAATTAATCTTCTCTCTTATCTGATTGAATCGTGACTGAAGAAATAAAAAATAAATAAAAAATGGTCAAAATGAAAGATCACAAGTGTTAACTAAACCCATATAGGAACATGTCCCATCATTGGAGGAGCCAATGATACGGTTTTATTTACCATGTTACTGAGTAAATCTTGCTAGGTAAAACATTTTGGTCTCATTTTCTTGAAAAAGACATTCGTCATACGTAACAAACAAAAATAAAATAGTAGATTATTATTGAAACATTTGAGTAATTAGATAATTCTATTGGAATCATCTGGAAGAAAGATGATAATTCGATAACATCGCTTCGCAAGGCATATATTTTTTTTTAAAAATTAAGAAAAACATCAGTCGTGCAATCGGTCGGATGCTGTTACTCTGTGAACACGTATAGAAACATCTCCAAAATTTCATGTTTTGCTCTTCGTATCGAGTGATTTTAATTGTGTATCATAAAAAAATGGAGAAAATCATTTAATACTTTTTATGATTGAAAAAGAAAACCCCACGACATCTATGAATCTGTTATGAATTTAGTTTTCACCTCAAAAATATGCGTTCAGTGCAAGAAAAAAATGAAAAAAAAAATTGTCTTTGTTTTATANAATTAAGAAAACCATCAGTCGTGCAATCGGTCGGATGCTGTTACTCTGTGAACATCTCCAAAATTTCATGTTTTGCTCTTCGTATCGAGTGATTTTAATTGTGTATCATAAAAAAATGGAGAAAATCATTTAATACTTTTTATGATTGAAAAAGAAAACCCCACGACATCTATGAATCTGTTATGAATTTAGTTTTCACCTCAAAAATATGCGTTCAGTGCAAGAAAAAAATGAAAAAAAAAATTGTCTTTGTTTTATATAGAGAGGGCAAGTGGGGGACTCAAAAGCAGTTTGGTCAAAATACATGATGCAGCAATCTTTGCCGTCATATTCGACGATAGCCTTTCAACGGAGAAACTTTTGAAAACATACATATCTTAAGAGAAAATAGGATTACCGTCATCAATTGATGAACACGAAAGAGTTACTGAAATTGTGGTGTCACAGCTTCTGTCGGTTTCTATCACGAAAATAATTGTTTTTTAAATGTAAGTATGCACCAACATATGAATAGATACACGTATAGTTTCTTCTAATGCAGTTTATATACTGTACCATTTAAATTTTAAAATATTTCCACTGTAATAGATACTTCCGTTTTCATCAATAACACATACAGAAGAAGAAATTTTAAATTTAAAACCCCAAGTGTGTTTTTTATTACGCAATTATATTTGGCGCCTTATTTGGAACTCAAGGCCGCGTTTCATGTACGCGCGAAAATGACGTTATCGTGTGCACACATTAAGTTTATTTGATTATTCTAAAACCAAAAAATACATCATTTTGCTTTTTATCGTGCTACATTAAAGAAGAGAAAATTTAATGTTCATAATAGTCTAATTTATATGGTTTATGGTATCAAACGAATTTTTTGTACTCCTTACTCGCTGTCTATTTTCTTTACCGTCATACTGGCCTACGCGAAAAGCCAACACCAGGTTTCTCGCATCTAATTTTCTGCGTTTGTATACATTCTATTCCTAGACTACGTCGTGGACATGCACCGTAAAACGCTGTGGCTAAAAAAAACACTCATGACTCACTGCGAGCGATCAGCGGAGAAATTACTTCCAGCGTGACCTCTTGCTATCACCAAGACATTCCGAACATCATGAAAGAGCTCTTATGAAAATGAGGCAACTTTTCCAATAGTTTTTTACTGCCGTGTGTATTCTAATTCTGTCAGTACCTAGTGACTTTTGGCATAGATTGGCTGCGTTCAGCTTCTTTGACAGAATGTCATTATTCATCCACTCTGTACAGAAAAAATCCAGAAGTATGGCATCTATAATTCTCCTAATTGAGTAATTTTAAGCCAATTCAGAAATTCAATCATGGTACTATAGTTATTTATCAAATTTTAGTGTATTTAGGGTTAGAAGTGTTTGTGTGTTGGCGAACCTGACAAGGCATGAACATAGGAAGAGCGGAGTCGCAGATGCCGGTGGTCAGAGGCGAACCGACTGTGAACCGACAAGCAACAGTTCAAGGATGTGTTTGTGCTTGAGATGAAGAGCAAGGTTAAATGTGACGTGCTGCTATCGTGAAAAGGAGAATGACGGCGCTAGTGTTGTGGATAGGAGCGTTGAATCACATTTATTGCCATGGTCTTTTATTTATCTCTTTGTAGATAGCAACAACAAGCACTTGAGCCTTGTCTGCCTGGTGGGGGAGGAGGTGGGGTTTCATCTCCTGATATTGTTGGATGGTAATCAGTCTGAAACATGTCTCGTTTAGGGACTCATCTGTTATGCAGGACGTTTAGAATTCAAACCTGTTATGTTAAGATTTGTGGTAGTTGTCGCTATGAATCCAGCTCCCAAGGAGTACCACCTAAACCACCAGAAAACCCTTTCACAAGGACTGGTAGAATTTTGAAAGATGATGTAACAAACTTCTTCAAATCTGAGGAAGATGTTTCTCGTAAACGTGTTCTTCCAGCGCATTGCGATGTTCTTGTAATAGGAGGGGGAATTATGGGCTCTTCAATAGCGTTTTGGCTTAAGCATGGGGCAAGACAAGCGCTCAATGTGGTTGTTGTTGAGAAAGATCCCATGGTAAGGTGTCCTGATACCAATGAACTCCAAGTATGAGGGAAAATTCATGGTGAACGTATTAAAAAGTTGGTGTAAAATTTTGACGTGATTAATATGTTTCAGTACGCAGCAGCATCAACTGTCCTGTCAGCTGGTGGAATAAGACAACAATTTTCACTTCCTGAAAACATAGAAATGTCTTTGTTTGGAGCTGACTTTCTTCGAAATATTAAAAGTTATTTGTCTGTCGAGGGGGAGAGCCCTCCCGACGTTCAATTCTGTCCTACTGGTTACTTGTTTCTAGCGACGGAAAAAGGTGCTGAGCTCATGGAAAGTAACCACAAACTTCAACAGTGAGTAGGTGTTCATCACTCATTTTATTGAATTTTACTTTCCTTTCTTTTATACTATTCTCATTTGTGTGTCCTTCACGATTTGAATGTTGTCTCTTTTCAGAAAGTTAGGAGCAAAAAGTGAGTTGTTGAATGCTAGGCAATTAAAGGAGAAATTTCCATGGATCAATGCTCATGATATTGTTCTTGGTTGTCACGGTTTACGAAATGAAGGATGGTAGGTGCGCATTCCAAAATATGTTTTGCATCATTTTTCTAAAATGAACATTTAAACTCTTACGAAGTAATTATTTTAGGTTTGATCCATGGTCACTCTTAAGTGCATTTAAAAGGAAAGCTGTTGATCTTGGTGCCGAGTATGTCAAAGGAGAAGCCGTCGGATTTGATTTCACAGCTCGTCCAGATTTTGTAATCGAAGGTGTTGAACCAGGAACTTATGAGTCTGTTGATAGGTTACATGTATGTTACATTTAACTTAACTAGTCATAATACTGCAATAGCCTCTGATAATATTACGCAGGAATTAAATCTATCAAAGCATTGAATAATACTATTTTTCAAGGTGAAGTTACCATCTGGAGAAATTCATACAATTAAGTTTGCACTATGTATAATTGCTGCTGGTCCGCATTCCGGGAAAGTTGCCAAAATGGCTCGCATTGGTGAGGGTCCTGGTTACTTGAGGTATCCCTTACCTGTAGAACCAAGGTAACAAAAAACTCATTTTCTTCTTTTTATCTTCAGCATTTTATGTGTTAATTCATCTCAAAGAGGACTGAAACTCTCTATTTTTACCTGTAGGAAGAGATACGTATATTGCTTTCATTGTCCTAACGGTCCTGGTCTGGACACACCACTAGTGATTGATCCTACTGGAGCATATTTCAGGTAATAAAAAAACAATGAAAAAAGGGCACTACTACTACTACTAATAATAATAATAATTCTTCCTCCTGTTACATATGGAATACACCTGTTTCTTCTAGGCGAGAAGGTCTGGGTGGTAACTATATCGGAGGCAGATCCCCTGATCCAGATAAAGAACCCAGTTGTGAGAACTTAGATGTAGATCACCAATATTTTGATGACCAAGTCTGGCCTCATCTAGCGAACAGAGTTTCAGCTCTAGAGAATATTAAGGTATGTGGGAATATATATATACATATAGAGAGAGAAAAATTTATTCATCTATTGACGATCATGGTTTGTCAAGTGAATTATTATTTTTATTTATTATTATTATTATTTGTAAGTTCCATCAGTTTTTTCTCAGAATAATATGTTTGTGCCATCAGAAAAAAGTACAATTTTGTTGTTATGTGATGATGGATGGGATGTCTTTAATATATAGAAGAAATAGTTAGGGTCCCAAAGTGGAGCCCTGAGGAATTCCATGAGTGACATGCATGGGTTGAGACGGGTAATGTTTTATTTGATTTTCGTGTTAATAGGACTCTTGTACTATTTGCTGTCTTTGAGATAAATATGACTCTAGCTAGTGGTAACCTATTCCCTGAATTCCAGAGTTAATTATACCAAAAACTTTTGTGAGATCTAAGAATAATGCAACAGGAATTTCTTTCTGCTCTAGTGCAATCAAAATTTCATTGCGAAAAGCAAATAAAGCAGTTTCTATAAATCCATGTTAGGAGTCTGTAATAATTTTGTTACACATTAAGAAACTTTTAAATCTGTTATTAAGTAGTTTTTTCTAGTATTTTTGATAAAACCTGTGAGAAGTGATGTAGGCCTATAATTTGTGTGTGTTTACAAAAATGTGATAACATTATCTTTTATTCCTCAGTCAATTTTTTATTAACTGTAAGTTTTGAATCGTGAAGAATAAAAATTCTCATTGAAGATGTCATGATTTATATAATACCATCTTCAGGGCTCGAATAAATATGGAAAAATACACGAATAACATTCAAAATATATGTGCCAATACAAATATGAAACGTAACATAATTAATAAAGAGTTAACCAAATTTCTTTCAAACTAAAGAAAAATCCAGTTTTTAAGACAAATCAACCATTACACATAGTTACTTAATTAGGTTTTGTTTAATTGAATTTCATTGAGTTAACATATACATGGAATTTAGATTTTCCTCATATTAGATTATGTTAAATATTGATGGAGATATTTTAAACATAAGTAATGATTAATTGTTGAAAATTTTCATCCAAATACTTAAGAGGACACTTATTTTATAAAATGGTGGCAGACAGACAACATTGAACCAACCATTCTGAGTGTTTAAATAATGTGATTAAACTACTGTATTCGGCTATTTTTTCTTCATTAAAATTCATAACATTTTGAAAATAATTGTTTAAATAGATATGGTTATTGGTATTTTGCAACTAATAACCACATTAAAGACTCTCCTTTTTTTTAAGTAAATAATTAGCTACTTGATTGTTCTGCCATAGCTGTGGATTTTCAGATATTTTAAAGTAAAATTCATAACATGTAGAGCACAGCTGTAATGAAAAAAAATGTTGTTAATCCGTGTCTTCAAGTATTATTTCAAACATTAATTCTTTTTCCTCCTATCTGTTCCTATTTCTTTCAGGTACATTCCTCATGGGCTGGCTTCTACGAATACAACACCTTTGATGCCAATGGCATCGTAGGACCCCATCCGTACTACCATAACCTTTACATTGCTACTGGATTTAGTGGCCACGGTAAGATGTAATGGATGTTGAACTGATTCTTACTTTCTCATATATGTTCATATACGTAGTACACAGAAAGTTTTGTACTCGTGAAAAAATTCAAAACCGAGATTTCAGCAGAAATATCCATTTTGGTTATCTCTGATTCAGAAAAAGTTCTTTTTGGCATAACATCTTTCCATCTGTATGCAGCGATTCTGAGTAAACAGATAAATGTATTTCATTCATATTTCGTATTTACGGTATAATTAACTTATTGTCGATGCACGTGCTCTATTTTATTTTTACTTTAAAACAAAGGGTACTTGACATAAAGGTCAGAGAACTCGTGAATGTTAAAAAGAAAAAAGAAAAAAAACCGGCTCTCATGACTTTGCTTAAATTTTCTGTATGTAAGGCACAAATAGTATGGCATAGACGCAGCAAAATAACTTCTGTCTGCTACACTTACACAGTAGTTTACTGTTTCAAGAAGCTTCAATAATATTTCACAGTGTAAATGGACCAACCAGATGTAGAATACACTTTTCAAAAACAGAAATGAAAGATATGATAATAATGAAATACATAGGACAGCAATCACACTGAGATACAAAAATACATCAGTTTACTTCTACAACAAAATTACATTTACATAACGCTTTAACGATACTATTTTTCACTCTATGCTGCAGATGGAGAAACGTGTATGAGAAAGTTTGTGCAATGATTTTGCACCACTAGTTTTAGTTTGCTATGATACATTACTGTGCCCCCCAAGGGACTTACATCTAGTAAGTACATGTTTGGCGAATGCGGGGCCCCGAGCTGAGTCTGGCATTACTTCCACTTACTTGTGCCATGCTCCTTCCCTTATCTTTTCTGACCTTCCTTGGTCACCTCTTGTTCTTTTCGATCCCAACGCCATTAGGGCTAGGGCATCTTTCATTTTCCTCATTCTTCTCATTTTTTGTCCCCCCTCATGTTATGTGCCCCCCTCATTTTAGCCCCCCCCTCCATTTGATGTATGTTGTGAGATATGTTTTGGTGTGTTGTAGATCAGGAGGGTTTTTAGTGGGTATGGTTGAGTCATTGGGCAAGTCCCACACGCGGGGAGAGTCATGTTGACTCTCCCTAGTGCATAACTGCATTTTCCCTATCTGTACAAGTTTTTCGGGCTCCAATGACCTTTGATGTCGACATGAGCCATAAAGCCCCACAAAAAAACAAAACAAAAAACACATTACTGTGTTTACCCTAATATAATCCCCCCAATTTTTCCAAAAATTCCATGGGGGAATATTTTTAGGCAGGAAAACTGTTCATTCAAAGAGTGAATCGTTCATGGGAGTGTACTAGAAACTGAAATATCGCAACCCTATGCTCATGTCCCATGTTGAAGTGAAAGTCTATGAAACCAAACTCAGCCATATGTTTGTCCTATGAAGTCATTTGTATACACATATTTTATCAGTTTGTCTTGTTCCTTCTAAAGGGCTAAACACTGCATTTTTGTTTGAAGTAAAAATACTTCCTTTTCTATTTATTGTTTCTGTGTGTAGGGATTCAGCACGGACCAGCTGTGGGACGAGCAGTCGCTGAGATGATTATTGACGGTGACTTCTTAACCATCGATTTGAGCAGATTGAGCTTTGATAGAATTATTACAGGAGACCAAATGTTAGAAAATAATATATGGTAAATTATGCTTTTAATAATCTTGTCTTTTGAAGTACATGTTCATTTACCTGACTGTGAGGTGACTGAATATTAGATAACACCCTGTTCAGAAGATGTTCTGAGAATTTTCTTATTTTTAACACGTCCTGACCTTGCAAAATTAGGAATTGCCTTACAATATATCAAAAAAAAGGTACCTTTAAGTGAGTACGAAAATTTGATGTAGCGTTAACGCAGACTCTGATTTCAGCTTTTTTTATAAAAAAATCATATATTAAGCACTTAGCTATTACATTTTTCTCTGGGCCTTTTTTTTTTTTTTTTTTNCTCCTTTTAGAGAGTTCCCGGGATATTCTCAAAATTGAAACCACGAGATGTTGCTGTTTCAGGCTCAGGCATTTTTCATAAAAATACACAAAATTCGCTCAAATTCAACAATACACACAAATGTTCACTCTTAAGACACTGAACTAACTAAATAATTTTGGTGTTAATCTATGTACAGGGTTTCAAAAGATTTTGTACTGTTTGATAAATAAGGGTGGAATTTAACTATGAGAAACGTGATATTGTTCTGTGGGGACACGGTTCTGTATTCATAGCATGCAACTTTGTTTACACTTAGTTCGTTACCAGTTTTATACTCTACAATCTCAGAGATAGCCCTGTAATAAACCGTTTACGTATATTTCAAGATAGTATTTCGAAATACTATACATGCCATCAAAATAGTATTTAAAAAATGTAATTAATTACATCTAAATTCAAATTACACATTTCATTTGAAGCAATGTAATTAAATACTATAATTAAATGAGATATGTAATTAATTACAGTATTTAAATACTTTGATTGAGATACTGCCCAGCCCTGCAACGTAACCTAATTAACGGGACAAGCAAGTTTATATAGATTCCATCCATAGATGCCTATGTTTACTTCGATGACTTGTAGTTTTCCCTATTGAGTTTTGATTTAAGGGAACAACAATAATAACAAAAGAAAACAGTCTTTGTTCCCATCGTATTGATCTGGTGGGGAGTATGTGTTTGTTTCCCCCTCTCAGTCAATAAAACGTTGATGACACGGGTTAACAATCCAGAAGAAGATTTTAACATAAACAATGATTTTCGTGAAACCTGCATCAATACATAAGGTGAGGTTTCCAGTTTGTATCTCCTACTCCAATGTAACTTAGACTGGTTACCTTACATCTACCCTTCCCAACTCCCTTTCTCGGAACATGTTGAGATGGAAACGGACTTTGCGGCCTGATCCTCATAGCTATCATAACAAAAAATCTGTTGTAAATAATGTGTGTTTTTACTAGTGCAGAAAAATATTAATTTGCGATGTCAATTACACTATACGAGATGTTGAACCACAGTGCTCATATATCAGGAGAGTAATTCCATGGATCGCCCTCCATACTAACATGAAGGAACTTTCAGAATAAAATGTCTCATTTCATGCCATAATAAGAATAATAACAAGAATAAGAATAAAATTTATTGTCAAAAAAAGCAGTACAAACTACATATGACCACATGGAGGCAAATACAACCATAGAATTTGTGTATGTAATTAGTTATAGTTTTAGAGAGATTTCATAGTGTGTCTTATCATTATCCGTTATTTGTATGAAAACTGAAGAAATCAAGGAATTTTCTCTTGTCAAATAGAGGTTAATGGTTTTCTTAATCTGTCACCAAGATACACTCACTCCAGCTGCTTGGTAGTTACACCTCAAAAGTTTTCTACATAATTAATTTCTATCTTTAAAACAATATCTTAGGGTTGGTTGCAAATTTAAGAAGTTAAATTTCTCTTCAAACTTGCCAACGTTTTGATAAACACAATAGAAACCTGTCAAGCAACTTTCATTCCTTTCAACCGTTTGTTGGGGAACATTTTTAGGAGACTTTATTTGCACGGAGGACTCAGTCTAGTCGTTTCTCCACCCAAAGAAAAGAACTAACAAATTCTTTTATTTAGGGCAGACATATGTATTTACTTTATTAAACTATTATGTCGCCTCTTTATTGCATTAAGGAATTCCTTAAGAATTTTAATGTGAATAAATGTTTAATTTTCGCACTTAAATACTAATAACATTGAACAAATGAATGCTAACATAGTAGCTGAATGGCGCATTCAAACAGACTTCATTCAAAGAAATATGTTACATAATTAAAATGAAATATAAGGTAGCAATGAATCGATATCATACCTTTCCTTCTAGAGATTTATTTTCTTTAAAAGAATTTTTGCATGGAGTGATATACTACTTCTGTTTTTTTATTCCTAGTGGATCCCATATAATCGTAATATCCATGAGAATTACTCATGACTGAAGGCAGATGTATTTGATTAATAGTCCAATTTCTCATGCCAACTCCACTCCCATTCTCTGATCGACATAACTTAATAACCATTGACTGATGATTGATAAGCAGTGGGGCAGGTTTTTTTTAGAATCTGCAATTTGTTGTCGAGCAACATTTTTGTCCAGTGTAAAAAGTTATATTTTTGCCGATTTTTTAAATCTCCAACACCCCATTGAGGAGAAAAATTGTTTGACCAAGTTCCTATCCAAGTTGAATATCTTCAAATCTCATCGAATAAAGCAGTTACTAACATGGAGGACAACAAACTAATTTACACTCGGTAAGTTACGCAAGGAACCATCCCATCAATTCTGATTAAGGGCAATTCCTAAGGCAGAGACTAAGGATTTAAAATATCAGCTTCACTTTTTACTCCTAAGATAAGAATAAAAATTGTTCGGTTCTTGTTATATTAACATAATACTCACAAAAAAGGTATTTCAGAAGTACACATTATTATCAAACTAGAGATTCGGAAAGTATTGTTTATGAATCGTAACTATTAAATAACACTGAATTTGAGATTTATTATTTCAATATATGCCGCCCGTATCTATCTGAAATTCATCGTACTGAATTCTAGAAGACGAGAACTTCATAGTCTCTGTACTTTTTGTATACACACACACTGTGAGCTACAAGAAAAGATGTGTATTGAATGAAAATTGCCTCACTACCCATTTTCATTAAATATAACATCTTTGATCTGGTGCCTCGGGGCGGGGGTTAGTTATTTACTATTTAAGAGATTTTGTGTAATATTTAAATTGTTTACAATGCAAGGCAGCTTCAAAAATTGATTACGAGGAGTACATAGATAAACACCTTTCTCCTTTCGTGCTTAGGTATCTATAACATTATGGAAAGGGTCTAGTCCTTCCATTTAGAGGAAATGAACATTGATGTACTCCGTTTGCACCAATGACGTATCTAACCTTGGCCAATATGTTGCTTCTCTTAATTATTTATTTTTATACCAGAAGTATAAAATTGCCTGCACCAGTTTTCAGTTAGTTTGGATTTCAATTTTTATAGTCCTTATTTTTACGTTACAGCTTTAATTTTGTAATCGTAAAAAATATTGTTTTAAGTTATCTAAAGGAAAAGTAAATTGTCAAAATCCCAACTATTTTTCTTCTCTGTTTCGAAAGTAGTTACATACCTGATAGGTTTTTTCTCTTCTAAACTTCCTGATTTTACTACCACTAAATTCTTTATAAAAACCATTACATTTTGCTCTGAGGACTGCTTTTCCAACATACATTAACCATTTCAGATGTAAGGCTATTTTTCTCTGCGTCACAATTATCCTCGTGTCTTTTCATGAGGTTTAGGTGTAGAAATTTATATGGTCGTTTATTTCGGTTTCTTCCGTATAAAGAGCATATTTCTCCGTACACTTTTTGAACATACTGATGTAGGTATTTGCAGAACATGTGCAAGAAACTTATAGCAGTTTTTCCATTTTCGAAACACAGATGTGTGCATCAGGGAAAGAACCGGAAACAAAATCAATCTAGTTTAAGTTCACATTCATCAATTTTAAGGTGTAAACACATCTTTAGAGCACTAAATTATGTTTTTAAGTATCCAATTAAAAACGATCCACCTTAATAAATAATAACAAAGAATAAACTTTATAGTTAAAAAAGCAGTTGCAAACTGTGTATGACCACATGGGGGATGATAAACTAAGTTACTCTTCGGAAACAAGCAGTGGACCATCCATTAAGGGTCCAAGGGCAGTGGCAGATTTAACATTTATAAAAGAATTTATTTAATAAATACGTTGTTATCCATTTACTACTCCTGAATTGTAGATATTAAATATGGTACTTTTTTTTAGATTTATAACATCAAGAGAATTAATGACATTTCCACCTATCGATTCTGCCTCTATCCGGATATCTGTGCATACAAATTAAATCACACAATGTTAAGATTGACCTAAAATAATCGGTTACTGATAAATACTTACCCACAAAATAATAAATGAAGCAGTTCAACAATTTACCAGAATCATTTATATCACTTCAGCGACGTCAATTATTATTTCCGTCTATTTACTCAATTTAAAAATTGTTAACTAGTGATCCAGTGTAATTTAGTTATAGCATGCAATGGGACTAATTCCTTGTGCATTAAATCTTATGTCACCAAATGTGTAACTGATTCAGTTACCAAGAAAATTTGATTCAATTTGTAAAATATTGCAATAATTCATTGTATGGACTCCACTGTAAATTCGGGAAGAAATTTATGGCATGACATTAGTTTTATATTTATTCTCAACAAATCACACTAGCTGCCAGTGGTGTGGGTGTCATGAAAATCAGGTTACATTTATCACACACATATTCTGCTTGGGAATTAATTTGTAGTAATACTCAAAGGGTTTCTAATGTTGCCGAGAAATTTATTTTACACTGAATCAAATGTAACACGTTGTGTTCACGGAGAAGGTTCTGTATCACCATTTGTTCAAGTCACTGTAGTTCTCGTTTCCGTACAGGAAATAATTCAAGAGACTGTATTGAACAAAATGTGTCTCTTTAACATAAAAATCAACTAATTTCTTTAACAACAAAGGTTTTAATAATTTAAAATGGAGAAATTGCATATAACAACTATGACACATGTCAAATCATACTTTAAACAACAACATTGGTATCAAACACAAAATGCAATAAATTAATAACAAAATTGATAATTGACATAATACAATACTGTAGTCGTTCTTCGTGTAGAGAAAGAGCACGCCAATACATAAGATCTGTCAATTTCTAATGTCAATAATATCATTCTTCCATAAAATTACACCTATTCAAATCATACTTTGAGGGCACTTCAAACAAATTACACTGATTTGTTTCCTGACATAAACAATTCTTTGATCAAAATTCAACAATTAAAAAATCCCTTAAAATTATGAAGGAAACTTGGTCAATCAGTTCACTTGAATTGTTGTGGAGGAGGACCGAATATACTTCCACTTTGTTTACTAGCAGTTCTTGATGGGGCAAATCCGAGCATCTTTTGAATGTTCTGGGGAAAAAATTGCAATTAAAAATAAATTTGAATTCAATCACCATTAATTTTTTTCTTTCAAGTTACTCAACTTACTTGTCTGATGGACATGGTGCACAAGATGTACAGGAAAATGAAAGAGCACTCTGTGTAGTCTTCTCCAGCCAAATTCCTATGGGACAATCCTTGAATCCATGAAATTGGGACAAAGGGCAAGCGGGCTACTACTCTTCCGTCAAAGCTAAAAATGACATAAAAGAAAATTTTGACTATTTTGTATGTAAAACATGAAGTAAAATGAAACTACTTCATTAACAAGTATTTCATAAATAGTATAAAATTACAATAAAGGTTTAGACTTACATGCTGTTGAACATACTCAAAAGTGCTGTAAACGCAAAACCTATTGCAAACATAGATTTCATTTTTACTAATGACAAATCTCTATTATTATTTTTCAATTTTTCCTCCTCTCTTTCAATTTTCTTTTTGTGTTGCTTGTCTAGGGAATCGCCATGGGCTTCCTTCCTTTTCTCCACTAAAATTATGAAAGTAAAATAACCATATTAATACTTTAATAAGCACAAGCAGTTACACATTATGTGAAACACATACATTTTTTACTCTGTCTTTCCACTTCGGTTTTCAGTTTCTGATACTTTTCGGTCCTATAAACCATGAGCCAAGTCAACCCTGTACAAAGAAATGTAAATTATTGTGGTTTTAACCTGTGCACTATGATCTTCATACTTATGTCAGTTATTCATCAACAACCTACCTTCACCCAGAAATGCAGTGCAGATCGAAATAAACAATATAAGAAGTGTGTCCCCCCACATAATGCAATTATTTATTCCCTACGTGGTCACAAAATATGCTCAAAGACGACGTGAGACATAACCCAATTATGCGATTATGCACGTTTCCGCCCGTGCAATGACCTGGCAGCTCTCCTTCTAATCGTTTGCATGTTTGCCAACAGAAGCGAGACGAATGCCCGGGATGTGCGAATAGAATGCAGTTCAGATGCAAAAATATTCGATTCTGATTGCAAGTTGACAGCAGAAAAAGTATGAAAAATAAAATAACACATGTTCGATATTGCTTTAACTGTACGCAAAAATTATATTTTCAAGTCATAACACTTGATTGAATATTAATGTTTTAGTTGAAACATTAATAACAATCGAAATTTCAGATCTCACTATATTGGATACGTAAATATAACATAGACTTAGCGGTCTTAGGTACAGGTTGCCCGAAGGGGGAAATGAAGTTTGGTATCTCTCTCTCTCTCTCGAACATAAGACTTGAGTGGGGGAACTCGATTCCCCCCTCTGACAGCTGACTGCTGCGCACAAATACCTCATCCCCTTCAAGCGGATGCTTCGGGTACGGGTTCTGAGAAAGTTACAAAATTTTAGACACGTTACAAGTTCAGGTAAAAGGAAAGACGTTCCACGTCTATTCGTGTTCCTGCTCGGGCCGCTGTTTTGTATGTTTTTTTATTAAATTTTAGGGTTGTTTCATAATAATCGCGTTCATAATAAACCTGTGCCACCTAGAATTTTTTTTTGCTTAGATAATCTACACCCACTGATATCTATCATAGAGAGAAATCGATTATACTAGTGTCGACACCACGGATGAATCCAGATATCGTACTTCCATTCCCAGCATAAGTTCTGCGTTAGCACTCAAGTGTCATTTTGTCGAACTGCTGGTGCAAATGAAACAACCAAATAGTTCTAAATTCTGTCACTAGAGCACGTGGTCTACACCTAATTATTAACATTCGAGGAAAGCTCTATGCGTCTCCCATTCCGCTCTCGCTCTTGTCAAAGCCAACAGGACACGTTCCGGTGAACGTGTTCTGACAGTTTTTCATTCATCATTAAGACTCTTCACTATTTTCATGTCTTGCTTCCACTGTCCGTGGTTACCTTCTAAACAATTTCCTACAAATAACTGCAAGCTCTTGGAAAATTGCGTCCTCGGTATTTCGTGAAGGTGAAACATTTCACCTGCAATGACCGCAGCATTTACCACGAATTGCGTCGATTTTAAAAGTTACTCGAACAGGATTTCCAGAAGAGTCATAAATAATGGTTATTGAGATCATTAATATTTACAATTTATTTTGGAATAATCAATGAATAACAGTACGTATTTATTAAATAATTTATTTTATAAATATTAAATCCTTAGCCTCTGGCCTAGTAGATTCCTTGATCGGAATCGATGGAAGGGAACCCTAACATGTTTCCGGGGAGCAAATTCGTTTATTGTCCTCCCTCCCCCCTCCCACGTGGTCACACGACGCAGTTTGCAACTGTTCTTTTTTTTTACAGTAAAGTATATTATTATTAGTAAGTTGAAGGTTATCAGCCATGTTGGTATTCAAGGATAAGTCTTATCAGGAGTTGGCAAACAAAACGAACGACTAGTACTAGCTGACGTTTCGGAACATTTGTTGCTCCATCTTCAAAACTGTAAAAGTGTGGATGATATACGAAGCATACAATAAAAACATCAACAGTGTACATCAAATGTACGAAAAACTTACCGAGTAACCCAAAGTATTGTTAATATGACTTCCAATGATTAAAGTCTACCATAACAAATATATTATGTGTACAATTTAAAACGTAATAAAAAGCAGCCGTCTGGAGAATTGTGCTGCTTGTCACTAACAGAATGACCGAACATACGCTGAATAGATTTGATGTCGTGAACCAGAACCACGTAACTTAATCTAACACAGATTCTTAGTCGTCATGGCAACAGGATATAAACGGTTGAACAGAGACATAACAATGACCATTGCGAACACAATTCAATCGTAACGTATAACTGATATGACATGTGTGCGATTTCGACAACAGCTAGTGTGTTAGATAAGCAGCCACGCGAGTCGGAGCACCTACCACCACCACCATCGGCACCGCAGAGACGGCGTCAGCAGAGTCCTCCGCGCCGCGCCGAGTGAGTAACATAACCTGCAGTTTTTGCTTGCGCCGTGACCATTACGCAAGAGGCTGTAGAAAGAAAAATCGTGCTTGTATTAATTGTGGAGATGAGACTCTCTCTGCAATAAATTGCCCATTATTAATTAATCTTAATAGCATCTTAATTTGTTCATAATAATCTCATATGTTCTGAATAATTCTAACGGAATTCTTGTATTTATATTATTTTGTGCTAACTCCTTATTGTAATTAAGTACATGTATTCATTGTTGTGTCCATGGCATATCAGTATACATTCATGATTGAATTGTTTGCAATGTTCATTGTTATGTCTCTGTTTATTATTTACATAGTAAAACAAAATACAGCAACTTATATGAAATACACAAAAAACGTAAAATACAATGGGCCTATGATGACATATCACAAATTGTATATAATAATTTAATGCCTAAATCTTTAAGCCTCCGTCGTAGCACTAACAAAGTCATCCACACTGCCAGGACAATCAGAGATGATGTGGATCATTGTCTGTTTCACCTCACCACAGTCTCTCGCATGCCCCACCTACCGCAGAGCGTTCGCACTCGATTCAATGCGACCCAGGAAGATGGGAGCCTTCCGGCGAAGTTCCCGTGCTCACGAGTGAGGGGTGCTCAGAGGGCGCGTGCCGCCGCCTCCAATCCCTCTTCCATTCCTCCGCAGGATTCTCAGTGACACAACCCTTGTTAGGCCTCTACTGGAATATGCATCGATAGGATGGGATACTTATATCAAGTTTCTCAATAGATGAATCAGGGAGTGGAACAATTTGCCGGCGAATGTCGTGGGAGCGCTATCGGGCTCAGCAACCTCTCTTAAATTCAAAAACGCTCCAAGAAAAGGAGAGCAGACAAATAAAAAGGTTTAGGCAAGTTCTGGAGCAATGGGTGCGTTAGTGTGGATGGGAAGCTAGTGGAGTGAAGATGGTGGGTAGTGAAGTGAAGTGCACTAAGGAGGTAATACGAGATTTTTAATCAATTATTTAGATGTTTCAGGGAAAAATGTTTTTATATTTAATACTTTAATATTAGTTGAATCATATAGTTTAATGAAATCTTTAACATTTTTTATTTAAGTGCTCTGTGATATGTATTTTTGTAATTCTTGTATTGTATTTCCTTATATACTGCCACCGGGTAAGATCTGCCCAATTGCAGTAAATAAATTTATTATTATAGGGATGTATCCCGCCGGCATCTGGTCGGCAGGATTTAAGGCGTCCGTAGTTTCATTCGTACTTCACTCTAATTGGTAGGTTTTGCAAAGCAATGATCATTACTTTTATGGTTCATAAAACGCAGATAAGTCGGTACGAGTATCGTATCAAGAGTGTAGTGTCATTTCCCTGAAGAATACTTTCATGGAGTGTCTTCGCTAAGGCGGCTTATAATTGAACGTTGGCCCTACTTACAAAGGAAAACGTTCGTTATCATTATTCAATCCGACTATTATTGTAGAGTGAAAAAAGAAAACTGTTACATTATCATTTGTGTTTTTTTTACACCGGTTTTGTCGTGTGGGGATATTGCAATTTGTGAAACTTCCAAAGCAAATCATGGGACTTCAATATGTCGGGAAGAGATTACCCTATAATCGAGACCTTACAACAAAATCTTTCAGAGGAACAATCTCTGAAATCGCAGATATTATTAGACAATTGTTTGATTCTTAGGATATTTATGTCTTGCATCGTCCGAACCGGGACCTCCTGCACTGGCCGCACGTAAGCTGTTCTCTGCACCACCAGCCTCGACTCCTCAAGTCCTCAAGACGGTTCAGGAGGTGCAGGAGGTCCGTCATCGTTGACCACTCCTCCACGAGTAGCTACTCCAAAATTGTGGGTTTCAGAATATTTTGTAAGTGTGTACAGCTGTCTTCTATTGACACACTTATTGTATTAGCAAAGTTTAATTGTACTGATAAATAATTTTTTTACTAGTTAGCAACCAGCCAAGACATTTTAATATTCTGAGTACTGTTCATCATTTTACTGCGAGAGCGAATTACTCAGCTCGGAAGAAGCTGCTAAGACAAAACAGATGTTCCTTGTCGCTCGCGAGTGAAAGATATTGAAGGTCGCAACCGCATGGGATGCATCACTCGAGTTAAATGCAAAGGATCCACTTTTGTGTTATTTGCCATTTTGCCTCCGCGTAACGCAAGCAGAAGAACAAGTGAAACTAACATGGATTCGTATACTTTCACCGTGAGTTTCCATCAGCAGCTGATAATATCGAAAGCCAGAGCAATACGAGAGTAATTTCATAGTGATGTCCTTCCCAACCACGAAGCGTCAAGATGTTGTTCTCTATGTTCATTGTGTCTAATTTCTTTTACTCAAAAACACCCTTTGACACTAAAAAAACAGTTGGGTTCTTGGATAATTCTCTCGCCAACTTAGTCATCTAAAAGGGAAAACAAAACATTTTGTACTTTTGAATGTTATTCCGCATTCTGATGATTTAAAAAGATATATTTCTCATATTAATACCTGTAAGGAAGACGACCGTGAATTCCGATTTAATTTACTGAATAGTGTTTGCGGGATGCGATTTCGAATCAACTTTTTGTTAAAGTCCCCGGGTGAAGAGCACTGTCTCTAATGACACGGAAAACGACAAGGAATACTTTTATAAATACATTTTCTTTCTTTTATAAAGCGATGATCGCAGCTGCAAGGCACGGAGAAAAGGCAGCCAAGGTTTTTATGGTTCTCTCCACTTAATGTTTCATGATTTGTGTTAATTTATTGTATGTTAATGACGGAGTGTATTAGACCAGAAGAGAAGCTGCTAGTCGGCTTGTGTGGTAGAGTCAAAGTCAAAATCACCAAAGAAATTATACAGCCCAATTAAAAGATTATGGTAACTGTTACTTTTTTAGTAGTGCTTTATCAAAAGAAATGACAAAATCCACTTTCTTTCTATTTTCACTTTGAAGGCGTAGCTGCTTCTCACTGACATTTGATGTATTTTATTTAATTTTATTAGAAAATAAACGGGTAAATTTCATAATAATTAAAAAATAATGACATGGTGGTGTATGAATATACAAAAATTTGTTAAAAAATATTTAGATTGTTCAAAGAATCTGTATTAGGAAATATCCATAACAAGAGTGTTGACTATTAATAATAAACTAAAACCGCTTAAAATCCTTTACAAATTTACAAGAGAGTTTAATGACATAAATAAATCCATATTTATAAATTATTTGCGTGAAGAAACATGGAAAGATGTTTACAATTGCCAAAACACCGACGACAAATTCAATGTATTTATCTCAATATTCCTAAAACATTACAACTCTAGTTTTCCCATAAAACGCAAGTTAATTAACACAAAAAAATACAATAGATGGATCACCCTAGGGATAAGAATTTCTTCAAAAAACAAACGCCGTTTATATTATCTTTCAAAACGCTATAACCAGCCACCCGAATTCCATAATTATTTTCGTAAATATAAGACTATTCTCCGAAAAGTAGTCTATGCAGCTAAAGTTATGGAAAACGACAGGCATATACTAAAATCGAACAACCGGATGAAAGCCATGTGGAATATTGTTAACAATTACACGTCAACTTCTGAAAATCGCGAAGAAAATGTTTCTTTACTAAACGATGGCAAGATCGTGTCAAATCCTCAGAACATCGCAAGTTTGTTTAGTTCTTACTTCTCAGAAGTTGGTAAAATAACGAACTCTATATATCCAAATCAATGTCCTCCAATTATATCCACCCACACACACAATTCTATGTTCACTTCCGAAACTAACGCCAGTGAAGTCATGGGAATCATCAGCTCCTTAAAAAACAAATTTTCAACAGGCATAGATGATATACCTGAGTTTATTGTTAAATCTTCGTCCCACGCTATATTAAATCCACTCGTAAATATTTTTAATAGTTCTTTATCGGAAGGGGTGTTTCCCAATATATTTAAGAGAGCTAAAGTGAAACCTTTACACAAGAAAGGAAACAAACTTAATATTGGAAATTACCGACCAATATCTCTACTACCCACTTTCTCAAAAATCCTAGAAAAATTGTTCTATAAGCGTCTTCTAGATTTTTTATCAAAATGTAACATTCTCTCTGATGATCAACACGGGTTTAGGAAATCCTTTTCCACTACAAGCGCCATATTTTCCTTCTTAAACGAAGTTACCGCATCTCTTGACCGTGGAGAAAATCCTCAGTGTGTTTTTCTTGACTTATCCAAAGCTTTCGATGTCATCGATCACGGAATTCTCCTTTCAAAATTGCATTCTTTAGGCATTCGTGGACTTCCACATCAATGGCTAACTTCTTATTTAAAAGATAGATATCAACAAGTAGAAATATCCTATACTAAAAATAAAATACTTGAGCGTTGTCTTTCAGAAACAAAGCCACTTACTTGCGGAGTACCCCAAGGATCAATTCTCGGCCCTATACTCTTTTTATTGTATGTGAACGACATGTCATCATCCACATCAGATTGCAAAATGGTTCTTTTTGCTGATGACACTAATTTACTATGTAAACACGCCAATGCTCAAAAAGTTTTGTCTAACCTTTCGACTTGGTTCCATGCAAATCGTCTCATTGTAAACACTGACAAAACAGTGTCTATGTCATTTCACAATAGTATCACAAAATCTTTACCCCAGGTTTCTCTTTCTTTAAACGGAACACAATTAAAAACTGTTACAAATACAAAATTCTTAGGTCTCCATATTCAAGACAACCTCAAATGGAATTGTCACATTGACAATCTTAATTCCCAATTAAGCAAATTGTGTTACGCATTCCGAATCTTAGTTAACGCAGTTAGTCCACGTATTTCCCGTTGCGTATATTTTGCAAACGTTTACTCCCATTTACGTTACGGCATTACCTTCTGGGGTAATTCCGGTCAGAGTATTCAAACTTTCAGAATTCAGAAGAGGATAGTTCGGATAATTTGTAAATCTCACCCCCGAAACTCTTGTAAACCTTTATTCAAGGAATTAAATATCTTAACACTTCCCTGCATTTATATTTATGAAACGGTCGTGTTTGTTAAGACCGAATTACTGAAGTGCCACCCTTGCTTTATACGAAACAGTCTCGTTCACGAACACAATACTCGCAATAGTAATAATATTCATCGCCCTAGAGTGTCAACCACTCTTTGCCAAAAAGGACCTTATCATTCGGGAATCGTTCTATATAATTCCCTGCCCAAGAATATAAAAGACATTATGAAATTGAATATCTTCAAATCCGCGGTTAAAAACTACCTCCTGCACCAGTGCTTCTACACTGTAAAAGAATTTATTGATTTTAATAAAAGTTAAATTCGTCTTGTACTTTATCACGCCATTGCTGTAGCACTTTTTAAATAACTTATAACAATTTCAAAAACTATTTTCTTGCATGATTGTGTTGCCGTATGGCTCATATTAATTTAGTTTTATGTGTACTCAACTTTGGCACGGTTGTGTACATTAATTCTGTAGCCCCATCCTGGCCCGGGTTTTTCTCCGTTTTTCCTTCGGGTAGAGGCGGATTTCTTATACAGGTTCTCTAGGCTTTGTCTAGGGGCGTGTTTATTGTAACAATAAATCGTGAATTTAGTGTTTTTTCAACTCTTATGATTTTTAAACACTATACTCAGAATAATCTATAGTTCGATAATAACTTGTACATGTAAATTTACAAACATATTTGCGTTAAATTACAAACATATTGACATTATATATGTATTATAACTCGCAGCTAACTTTTTATCTTATCTAGGAACATTTGCTGAAATTTTTGAATCCGCCTCTGCCTTAGGAATTGCCCTTGATCGGAATTGATGGAATACGTCCCTTGCTTGCTTCCGGAGAGTAAATTAGTTTATTGTGCTCCACGTGATCATACATGGCAGTTTGTACGGTTTTTTGAAAATAAATTTATTATTATTATTAAGAGTAACTATTTTAGCTTTTGACTTAAATAGTTTGTATTCTTTTGTAATCATTTCATTTCCGATTTGTTTTTAGATCTACTTCCAAAATTATTATTCACTATTACTTTCGTTTATCGTTATAAGGAACTCGTTAAAAATTAAATCAGCTCCGTAATTATCATTAAAAAGTTCAATATCTGTTTCAAATTATAATCTTTGAAATGCAACATTTGAGTTTCAACACTGAAAATTTTATAGAAGATGAAACATTAAGAATGTTAATGTTGATGTTGATCTTGACCAATATATTAAATAACAAAATGATATATTCGAGGATTGGACAACAATGAGAAATAGGTTTCTTTCTTTTTGAACGCCAACGTTTCGGCAATTTATTTTGCCTTCATCAGGGCTGTATGCTATGAAACCACACCATCAGCACAAACCTCTGAACACACTCCATCTTACAACCTTCCTGGTCTAGGTCAAACACACACACACAAATAAATAAAAAAATAAAAACATCAACTCTTCTAAATTCACTTCATTTATTTCAAAATTGTCTTAAAGTTCCTGAAATTCCCCAACTTTTCCGAGGTGTTATGAGAGTTTCGAGTCACTTTGCTGCAGCTGCTGCTGTTGCTGCTGCAGGTGGAGGACGCGAGAACGAATTTTCTACACTTTCGCTTTTCTGATAAAAGAGACTTGTTCTTGTAGACGTGACAATTTTGCTTTAAACTCTGATGAGAAGAAGAAGAAGCAGGAGACACCTGCTTTTGGAAATAGAATAGAATCCCTCGTGGTGTATAGTACGAAACAGCTTCCTTCTCTTGTATTCGTCCGATCCACGTGGTTCATATTGTGCTCGCAAGAAGCCATCCTTCACCGACAATTAGATTTTTTTGGTAGTGTTTGTAAATGGGAAACGTAGCTTGCTATTGAAGCTTGTCTACGTGGAGAGATAGGATGAAGGACTTGGATGTTAGAACTGTTGTTAGTAGGTGAATCTACCAACAACTTGGTCCACGTGGAGATGTTACTAGGAATAGGTAGTAAAATAGTAAGATGTGTTATTGATATTACGAGCAGCAGGAGGAGGAGATGGATTGAAGGAGGAGGGGAGGGGGGGTTCGCTTTTCACTAGTTTCACAGTCACTGTACATGAACTGAAGGACGTTGAAGTGAAAAGCTACATGTTTTTTTTTTCATTTGAACGCGGAGTGAGTTGGCGGTGAGCGAGTACGCTAACCCCACAGCCACCGAAGGGACCTACTGACAATCAGTTTCCAGGTGACTGGATTGAGAATTTCTTTCGTTAATATTCGTTAAATGCGGTTTGAGATCTTCTGTATTGAAGGACCGATTCCAAAATATTCCTCAAATCAAAATGCCTTAAAATTTTCAAAATTCAAAAATATTTTTTATTTCTGTTTTTAAAAATTTTATTTACGTATAAAATACTTCTGTATTGACAAATCAAAAGGAATTATATGCCTTTCATTTGGTGCTACGTGTTGGAGCGAGAGCAAACAAAATCACTTTTACCTTTTGTAAAACCTGATAAGTTTTTGTAATGTCTCAAAATGATTGTTCAAGTTTGTCTCAAAGTCAGATTTGACACCTATACGAACAAATCTGCAACAATTTCGTTTCTGGTTTTCGATCGCCAAATCTACATAAATGAAAATTAAATCCTGTTCGTTGGTTAGTGCAACAATTTGGCTTTTTTTATGTTCGTAATAGTCAGAATAAGATTTTTGAGGAAAGAAAGATTGGAAAAACTGGAGGAAAAACTGGAGGAAAAAGAGGAGGAGCTTTTTTCTCAAAATGGGATTTTTGTTTACGAACTCAAGAAAAAAAACGTAACTCACAATTTGAACGCAATTCTTCTTTTGTTTTGTTCGTCATTGTCTGGTAGGGAATATTTTCTACAAAAATTAATAATAAAACCTTATTAATAATAGAAGTGTTAAAAATTTTCAATTTAAGAGAGTAATTTAAGAATGAAAAATTTAATCATCATTAAATTTAAAGAATTATTTATTTTGTCTTGAACAAAGATAAAAAAATATTTTTAGAAGAGTTTAAATGAAATTAAACCGCATCCCTCGGAAGCGGTTGTAGTGTGTACAGTAAACCTTTGCATTAAATTTATATTATTACGAATTAAAAAAGTTAGAACGAGGTTCATGTTGTCAGAACTCTGTAAGTAGAAGCACTTTGATCTTATAATAGAAATAGATTTTATTTTTTCCTGAGTAAAGGAAGATTAGTGCAAGAAAACTCCCGAGCAACGGAAAAGGTGACCATATTGGAATAACAAATACTCCACATTCCTATAAAAACAACACTGTTAAAATGTAGAGCCATTCTACTTACAAATATTGTCACCTCTTTACTTGCACAAAACCAATCTACAAACAAACCTTGACTCATTTATCGACCGGGAAAGTATTGAGAAATGTTGTGTTTCTTTTTCAAGGGAAACGGAAATGTTGTTCCCCTGTTGGAAGGACATTTAATTTTTTTATTTATTTTTCACGAAATCTTGGAACGAAAATGACAATTTATGAGATGTAGCCGCTTTAATCCTTAAAGCTTTAATCTGAAATAAAACACGTCATGTATATCCTAATTAACCTAATTACTAGTATTGAAACGTTTTCATCTTGAAATCTACTCCATTCTGTTTGTCACCTCAATATGTTGATAGAGGATAAAGATTTAAAATGTTAATACAAACATATATTTTTGACGTTTTGATTCTTCAGACTTTCTTTTGTAAAATTTCTTGTATTACGTCATTCATCGTTCTCCTCTTTTCCTGCACAACATCGATACTAAAAAAAGAAAAAAAATCATTTGGTGGGGGTGGGGAGGGGACAAAATGAGTTTTGCACTTTTGCTTCAGTCACTTTGACGTGTTTGAAAAAGTAAAGTGTTCTAGTTTTGTCGCAAGTAAAAGATTCATTAAATTTTCATACAGCTTATTGACCATGCACAGGCTGAGAACTTTACTTATTCAAAATACTTTTGAAGAGAAGAAATTAATAGTTGCGCAAAGTGCGAATTTTTTAATACTGATAAAAAAACGTAAAATTATTAAATAAAACTTATTTATTCTCTAATAATGAGAATACACAGCTTTTCGACCCCCGCTGTGGGTGATATCGTCAGACAATAGCAAGTTTTTGACCGCAATCAAAATATAGAAACCGAAAATATGATTCATTGTAATTTCTAGTTGATCAACATAAAATTTTAAAACAGTTTGTTTTATTGTGACGTCGCTAATTTTCCCTTTAAACGGATAACCGTAAAATACCATTTTACGAGTTTCAAAGAAATTATTTTATTAAGTTATGCAATAAAAAAACACGTGAAGCATGATGTTATTTTCTTTATATTTCACAATTTTTTCCTCGTAATTCCAGAATAAGCATTAAAGAGGAAAAGTTTTAAAAGGGCTACCGCTAATTGTTTACTCCCCTATGATTGTATGAACCGTAAAAATCTCATAATTTTTACGTTTAAGACTCTTTAAAATTACGTAAAAGGATAAACACGAGCACATTTACTAAAATGGAAAAACAGCAAAGGCAAGTTACAGGAGCCCGAAAATATTTTGTACCGTTATTCTCTTGGATAATATAGATTTTAAAACTTGACGAAAAAAGCACCCGAGTATGACATGTGAATTTTATATTTTCAACGAGCATAGCGTATGTTAAAAAACAGATAATCATTGAAAAGATTCCCAGCACAGCGTATGTTAAAAAGGAGATAATCTTTTTATGTATGCGAACTACATGTCATCCTCCCCTCCATATTGCAAAATGGTTCTTTTTGCTGATGACACTAATTTACTATGTAAACACGCCAAAGTTCAAAACGTTTTGTCTCACCTTTTAGCTTGGTTCCATGCAAATCGTCTCATTGTAAACACTGACAAAACAGTGTCTATGTCATTTCACAATAGTATCTCAAAATCTTTACCCCAGGTTTCTCTTTCTTTAAACGGAACACAATTAAAAACTGTTAC
>NNCF01127972.1:428215-438791 GCA_002313205.1 Laupala kohalensis
TTGCGTTTATTTTGCAAACGTGTACTCCCATTTACGTTACGGCATTACCTTCTGGGGCAATTCCGGTCAGAGTATTCAAACTTTCAGAATTCAGAAGGGGATAGTTCGGATAATTTGTAAATCTCACCCGCGAAACTCTTGTAAACCTTTATTCAAGGAATTAAATATCTTAACACTTCCCTGCATTTATATTTATGAAACGGTAGTGCTTGTAAAGACCGAATTACTGAAGTGCCACCCTTGCTTCATACGAAACATTCTCGTTCACGAACACAATACCCGCAATAGTAATTATATTCATCGCCCTAGAGTGTACACCACTCTCTGCCAAAAGAGACCATATCATTCGGGAAACGTTCTATATAATTCCCTCCCCAAAAGTATAAAGTATATTATGAAATTGAATCTCTTCAAAACCGCAGTTAAAAGCTATCTCCTGCACCAGTGCTTCTACACTGGAAAAGAATTTATTGATTTTAATAAAAGTTAAATCCGTCTTGTACTTTATCACGCCATAGCTGTAGTTTTTTTTAAATAACTTATAACAATTTCAAAAACTATTTTCTTGCATGATTGTGTTGTGTCTTATGAATCATATTAATTTATGCAATAGGGTATGCGGATCCAAATTATTATGGACAATCAATTTATTTATTTTTTCTTTATCATCACTTATTTATTCTTTGGTGATAATAAAGAAATAAAAATATATAATTGATTGTCTATAATAATTTGGATCCGCATACTGCATAATATACATAAAGAATCAGAAATACGAGTATTTTATTGTTATTTCAATTCTTATGATTTGTAAACACTATACTCAGAATAATTTATAGTTCGATGATAATTCGTACATGTAAAATAATTTGTGTGTGTTAAAATTACAAACATGTTGATATTCTATTAGTATTGTAGCACGTAGCAAACATTTTTATGCTTATCATAGGAGTGTAAAGCTAAAATGTTATTACCATGTCTCTGTCTGAGGACCCTTGATCGGGATTGATGGAATACGTCCCTTGCTTGCTTCCGGAGAGTAAATTAGTTTATTGTCCTCCACGTGGTCATACATGGCAGTTTGCAACTTTAGCTTTTTTGGCTATAAATTTTGTTTATTTATTTTTATTTGAATGGTTACAGTGTTAACAGTAATATCAATACCTGAGACAATCACCAACGTTCAATTGTTTCTGTTGTGTTTTTGTTGTGTTCCAGAGTGAAGCGAGAGAGAGAGAGACAGGAAGAGAGAGAGAGAGAGAGAGGCGGAGGAGGGGAAAGTGACAGTTGCTGCGGGTCGACCAGAGCGTTGGAAGGTGGTGGTTGAGGTGGGGGAGGGGGGGATGGTAGGAATGGAAAGGGATTGGGGAAGGGGGGGGAGGGGGGTTAGGAATAGGAACGTGCGCCGACGCTGGTGCTGTTGCTGGTGTTGAGTGGTGGTGTTGGCGTCTGGCGTGCGTGTAGTGGACCACGTGTAGCGATGGTGACGAGTGGTGACGTTGGTGACGGCGGCGAGGTTCGTGCTTTGCTGAATAGTAGTGATGAAGACGAGGAACATTTTATCAAGGATTACAAATTACTGGGAGGACGTGGTAGCAGTGCGTACTTCATTGAGGTAGGAAAATAACATTTCCTATTCTATTTGCTTTTCTTTCGTCTTTTTTCGGAGGTCACTTTTTAAAAGAGAGTCTGCTACCTCAGTACGAGTACATAACTTTATATTGGGTCTTTTTGTATTATTAGTAAATTTACCTCTTTGAGTGCATCTTGGAAACTAAGCTACTTCATAGACTCTTAAATTATGTATAATGCAGTACATTTCTTGTCAACCTCTTACCACATATCAACAACATGTTTCTGAAAAGAATATTTCAGTACGAGAGATAATTTTGTTTGTTTGCTCTCATTATTGAAGAGCACGCTTTTCAACATGGCAGGTCATCAGCGACCAAAAGAAATATTAATAAAAGTCTATATTAAAGTCTGTTTTATTGCAAAGAGATCATTGAATATGGTTTATTAGATTGGTACATTAAATAAAAATAATTCACTAACCACAATAAAACAAAATACGTTTTACAAATAATTAATAATACTCTAATATACTTGAAAATAACAAACTGATTTAAATTTGTTTTAAGTTGTGACGATTTCGAAAGGTGTGTTTTGTTTGTATTTTATTATGTCTGAAAAAGTGCAAAAACTTACTAGAAGAGGTTTTTGTGGTTTCTGTATTTTTTGTATTTATGTAGATCTTAGAATTTATTCAAAATGTGGAGGACATTTGGATCAACGACGTATGTTGGTTCAATGTATAGGACTTTGTTTACTATTGTCTCTAACGGGTAAATTTCTTGTATACGAGAGATTTTTCGAGATTTTGAGATTTTTAATATTCCTTCTTAACATTTTTCTCGTTTTTATTTTTAGAAATACGGAAAGAACAGAAACCTTCAAACTTGACTTAGTTCTCATTTACGAAAATTGAAAATAAAATTTCTTTTTCAAATAGAAAATGGTATTTAAAAGATCACGAGGCTCAAATTAATGGGAGGATTAAAACAAATGTATGTGAATACAGAAAGCATTAGACGTGTTTTATATAAAATACTTCAACCTTTACACAAAAAGTATCGTTCATGCACTATTTCATTACACGGACAATAGTACATAGGCGCACCTCTAAAATTCAAAACTATTACTTGATTATACTTCTGCTTAATAGCAAGTTTTTCGTAAGTTGGAATGGGGCGTCGATTGCGTCACAGAGGTGTTTCCGCTTTGGTGAACTTGAATTTCCACCTTGTGATTGTGTCGCCTGTTGTTAACTCAAGGCTATTTGAGTTTCGCAAGCTGTCATGTAGCGCATGTATTGGTCAGTGGGTTACCTCCGTTCATAAAATGGCAACCAAATATCCAATTTAAGTCGTGTAAGAATTGACCTCGAATTTTTATATTACTTCCACAGTTTGAAAAATCAACTCAGGAATGAAAATTTTAGTTCAATGGTTTCATGTCCCATTATGTCTTATTTAATTGCAGTGTTTGTAATTGGGAAGCGTGTTACGTGCTATTGAAGCTTATCTACATGGAGCGATAGGAGATCGGAGGTGTGTGGTCGGGTCTATTGTTAGTTAGCTGAGTTTACCAACAACTTGGCTCACGTGGATGGGTTAGTAGAAGTTGTTAGTAATAGTAATAGTTAAGAGTTAGTGATACTAGGAGCAGTAGGAAGAGGATAGAAGAAAGAGTGTGCGCTTTTGAATCGTCATAGCTAAATTAGTTTATTGTCCTCCATGTGGTCATACATTGCAGTTTGTACTGTTTTTTGACAATAAATTTATTATAAATTTATTATTATTATATGAACTGGAACATTGATGTGAAAAGATACAAATTTTTATTTCAAACCATAGGTCAAAGTACTCTTTTGAATGTATTTCAAAAACGTCTCCAACGATTTTGCTTAAATTTTCTTTTCGTAAAGTACAACTAGTATTCATTTCATCTGCATTATACCGTAACTAGTTCATCTAGCGACTTAGAGCACCAGAAGACGACCAAAATATAGAGGACCACTCGCCGGAAATGACCCTTTTTACTATAGAATGTTTCTCTCACTCTATTCTGCTGCAGACGGAGAAACGTATAATATGGGAAAGTATAAAGGTACAATGGTTTTGCACCACTAGTTGAATGTTGTAGTTATGCGAGTTTATTTTTCTTGATATAGATAATGACACTTTTGATTTCTTTTGCTCAAGAAAGCGAGTAGATACTATTATCTCCTGCTTCACTTTCTCCGTGGTGACTGATGACGTCACGAACAGTTGCATCTCGCGAGGCGTACACTCCGTCAGATCGACGCTTTTCGTTTGTTGAGAAGACACAAAACGAAATGAACTTGCGAAGATGGAGGTCGTATTTATTCCATTGGAAGAGGAGTTGCTTTCACCGAACTTGATTTAATTTTTGAAACCTATATCTCTTGTACGGTTAGAGAGATTATCGAAACATATGAATGCGAATATTACTAACATTGAAACAATGTGGAGGTTTTCATTTATTTGCATGGCTCAGCCAATGGGGAAAGGGGGAACTTACAACCCCCCTCCCACACTCCTTTGAAGATTTGTAAGGTCCAAAATGAATGCAAAAATAAATAAATAAAGTATATAAGAATGCCATTCAAATTTTCAGGATGTAAATCACTCGTCGGGTCAAAAGTTCGTACGTGAACCTAACACGTACATTGGAACACATTAACATAATACAACATTATACAACCTTCGCATTTGATTAATTCTTAGAATCATTGAAAATAATATGAAGCGATGTCGTCTAATAGGTGAAGACTTTTCATGTCCAAAGAAACTGACTACGTCCTTATTTGTTTGTATTCACCCCATGAGAAAGGGTAGAGAAAGAGTTTTGAGATTTTCTATTCGTCAGGGACGTATGTACGATTTTTACAGTTTCATCAAATTAAGTAGAAAATGTTAACATTAAAGAAAACCATTTACGGTTCAATGCTTTGCGGAAAAGAAATGCAAGATTTTATGACTAGTATAGTTCCTCATATAATTTTTGTTTCAGTTTGGAGAAATTAATTTAAACGAATATGCGTAGTTCGTTTAATTAGGGTTTGACTAAGGGAGGGAGAATAAGTTTCATTTCATTAAAATGTGTGTACTTTCGTAAATTTGGATTTAAAATACTTGGTTAAATAGCACTAGCTTTGGAGACAAATTACATTTTAATTTTCTCGACTGTAGGGGATGCTGGCACATTCATTATTTATCGCAAGATATGGGTGATTCTATGGTGGGGGGTAAAGGGGGCTATAGGTCTCCTCCTCCTCCTCCTCCCCCCGCCAGTGGACCTGAACTCTTTTTTACAGATAAAATTGAAATTGATAAATGGCATACTTTGTAAAAGTGTTACCAGATTAATAAATGTTGTCAATTATAATTGTTGTTTCTATTAATAGTATAATTGTTATTGTTATCAATAATATAATTGTTATGAATAATACCAGATTAATAAAATTAATAATACTATGTTAATAACTTTAATGAATAATTGTTATTAATAATAGCAGATTGTTAATGATTAATTATTTATTTGATGCATTTTATTTAAAGATAGTATTTTGAACATTTGTGTTATAATTCATAATTTTGTTCCCCCCCCCCCCCNGTTTCAACCATTACTCGTCTCGGAATCATCGTTGTTGACGGGTGTAGCAGCAACAATTTAGATCCCACTCTACCGCAGTGGTAGTATGCGTAATGTGTTAACGTGTCTTAAATAAGTGAGCTCATTGGTCGAAGAATGTTCTCTCATGGGGCAGTTTAAAGGAATCATTACCTTCCTTTGAGTTCGTTATTAAAAACTGATATTTTCCCAAAGAATTTAAGCAAAAGAGAATCCTCTCTAAACACGTCACATTAAAGCAATTCGTGGTTTACATTCAATTAAGTATTGATATACCACGAATGAAATAGATGAGAACCCAAAATGCATGTTATTTTAAAGTAGTTTAGAATTATATTTAAACATGCGATACCACACGCTCAAACGTACATTTAATCTTTTTACAAAATGCTACACGTCTATATCCTCCGTATTTTTATTAAATCTTTTTTAGGAATGTGTCTTATTAGAAACACATTGTTTTATTATTATTATCTTACATTGAGTTAATGAAATATATTTATTTTAGAATTTATTTATCATCAGAACTCTTAATGATTTCACGCTTCTCCCTTCTCGAGGAGATTTGTTCATCATGGGAAGAAGAAGAAGAAGAAGAAGAAGAAGAAGAAGAAGAAGAAGGAGAAGTACGACGAACTCTTTCCCTCCCTCCATCCCTCCATCCCTCCATCCCTCCATCCCTCCATCCCCCACTCTATCTCTGCATTTGGGAACGGTGAGTAAAATAACCTCTCTTCAGTGCAACCCTTCGCTCCTGACCTTGAGGAGAAGGGGGGGAGTCCTCTACTTCACTGTGTGTTTGTTGGTTTTTTTCTTTCCAGCGTGAAGCCTCGTCGTCAAAAGAGGTCACCACAAGAGGTCAACGGTCTGAGAATGATATTTTCATCATTAAACAAAAACGGGAATGGATAAGTTGTCTCTCAAACTTCGGTTCTGTTTCATAAACCTGGGTGAATACATTCGTTAGAGTTTTGCCTAAATTTTATCGTAAAACTCAAAGAAAACTAGAAATTATTTGGCAGTTTGAGCTTATACTGAATCGAAAGCATTTTGAATCAAGGCGCAGGATGAACATTAAAAACTATCCCTAGCAATCATTGACAAATGCTATCGTGTAACATTACTAGAAGAAGAAAAGTGTTTCAATCATTGATAGTAGAGGTACACAAACATTAACGACAAAGAATTCGAGTAGGAAATGTTGCTGATTGTGTCCGTGGGTTAAACATTGTATAAATTGTTTAAAATGTGGTCAGCTAACGTATGAAAAAATCATGTGAAGTTCCTCATTTCCTGAATAATTCATGTGGAGTCCTGAATAATTCATTATATAATTTGTGTCTGCATTGAAATGGGTTTTAATTAGTTTTAATAATAAGGAAAACAAGTTAGAAACATTTTCTTCAATGAAATATTACAAAAACAAAAATTTTGCCTCCTTCAAAAACTCTTGTAGGATGCACATGTACATTAAAAAAACCTAACCTCCCTAGCCTTTTCCCACTTCTAGTGGGGTCGGCGAATGGGGATGGATATATGATGCTTCGTTGTTGTTTTTTGGTTTTGGCTGGGGAATACTCATGGTGCCGGATGCCCTTTATGCCGCACCTCCCCTGAAGCGGTGATTATGAATGATGATGAGTGAATGTTGTGGTGGAAACCCGCGAACACCGTTCCGAATCCACCACCTCTCGGATTCTACTTTTGGATCTGGACCGGGTTTGAACCGGTGGTAGAAGGCGAGCGCGTTAGGCACTACGCACTACTTAGGGGTCGCCCCTGGATGAATATGTAGATAATGAATAACAATTTCGCATTTTGTTTATCGTGTAAAAAATGTAACAATGTTATGTGTGAAGGAAAATTTACTCAGCGTTACAAACATAGTTATCATTGTAGGGTCAATAGTACTATGTGGCGACGAAAGTGCAACAGTTTGTCTATTTATCCACACCAATGAAATATTTTTCTTCTTTACATCGATAATGAAGATTATACATTATATATTTAAAATTATAAATATTTTAGTCGTGTGTCGTGTTTGCGCTAATGTCACCTTCACGGAACATACGTTTTGGTATTGTTAGCTTTGGAACGTTCCAGAACCCAGTTATACTATAGTTTCAAAGCGTGTATACTATATCCAATACACAAACTCCCATGAACTCTCTCGTTGCAAGGACTCGTTTCGGTGCATTGATCCTCAAGTCACCGTTCCATTAAAGAAAATTACGGAGCGTATCAAATTGAAATATTGAAACATGATCGTAAATAAATAAACAAGATAATAAATAAATAGATAATTTTACGTACTAAAATACCGAGGAGCCAGATTTGAATTTAAACTTCTCATTTCTTTAATTAAAGTTTTTAATTTTAATTTTTCTCCATGAGAAATGCAGTGAAAATGTGTTCAGAGTCTGAAACAGTATGAAAAAACAGGAAATGTCAGGTAGTTTTATTCTTATTTGGTTACCTGAAGTAACGTAACTAAGATTTTAACCGGTATCTAAATTAGGAAAACGAGCTATAAGAAAGAGTTAATTTAATTTTGACTCAATGAATGTTATAAATGAACAAATGAAAATTTGAATTTCAAAGCCATTGCTATTTATCTTCATGAAACAACTACAATTATTTTCGAGGATTTTCCTCCACTTTCACCCAAACGAACGTCAGTAAACACATATCTTTGTTTGTTTGTTTGTTAATAATTGCATAAGCGTTAATAACCCAGGATCAGTGTTTAGAGGCAGTCATGAAACTGATTAAGGAGCATATACGAAGAGTATACATTCTCAAAATAAATATATTACTAATATATAGCACAGTTAATTGGCGTTAATACTAACTGTGAATAATTTATGTGTGTACATAAATTAATCCATTATAATTTGCTTTTACTATTGATAAAAACCTTAAAAGTTTTTAACCGTGTGGGGAATGTCTGATCCGACAGTGGAACAAAAATACGTTTCACCTTTGCTTTCCTGCTATTAAAAGGATAAAATACGAGTACGCCCAGATTAGATTTTAAGGTCAGATTTTTATGAAGTCTTTCAAAAATTTCCTATCATAAAAGTTTATTTTTAAAATATTCACTATCTTATGTCTAAAAGTTTAGCGAATGTATTAATTCTAAATTATCCATGTTTCTTTGATACAATCAAGTTCAATCCTGCGATTTCACAAGGTACACGGATACTTCTTCAACAGTATTTCAATTACCGTTAGTAACTTTCTTTCACAACGTACTGTCAATAACGTTGACCTAACAACCAAAGGTTACCTTCATTTCTTTTTTCATTTGTGTGAAGTCGGGAAAAAAAACAAACTGTAGAAGCAAAAAGAAAGGAAATTGGAAAAGGAATTTCACTCTTTTGCCAAGAAAAGCCGATTTCTTCAATATCGTAGGCGGCAGGAACTAACATTTCTTACGCAACATGCTGCCTGTCTCGTATGGTATGAACTACAATGTGTACTATGAAGAATAACGACGAAGTTCACTTAATGCGAAACAGTATAATTCATAGTTTACAGTTAAATTCCAGTCGAAATGGCTTCATGGTGCACTGGGCTTTTCCTTTGCTCTCGTACAGTCATGATAAGTGTTATGTTGGCAATGCAATCGCATTTATTTAAACTTAAATCTGTCTCGAATATCGACCAACAATTCAATTCACTTGCGCAGTTCTGCTCTTTCTGCATCGAAAGAGTGAAACGAAAATAACTTTGTCTTAGTTTGTAGTGTTATTCACTTGTATTATATTTACAGCAAATAGTCACTTTTTTATTATCAATATTCATTCGGTTTGTTACGTAGAAGTTGGCAATTCGTGTGAAGCAGTCGTATTGGATTAGTTCCTTTGATTAGCCTTTGAGTAGAGGAGAGCAGAGCAGAACAGATGTTTCACCACCTGCTGCCACTTGTGTACGACCTTTTGTTTTCAAGGTGGAAAATTTCCCCGACGAATTCGCTTCTTGTTCCAGTTGACGTCACGCATTATGAATGTGTTTCAGTTCTCTCTCGAACGAAAACAATCAACACAAAATGATTTTAAGGTGTTTAAGTTCATTTTTATAACTTATTCTCTTTTTAGTTTAGTCCGATGGAAAATAACCAGGTCATAAACTCACGAAAATATCCACAGGTTTGAAATAAAAGATCATGATACAATTTTTAATAAGATATAAAATTGAAATCATAAAAAATAAAAGTAAGTTCAAAATAAATTACTAGCAGAAACATTAAATTGTGGGTCATATTAAATTTGTTGATATATTTTAAATTCGTTATAAATTGTGCGTAGCCTTTTTTCTTTTTTAAAAAAACTTGTGGGTGAACGAGTTTTTCTTCAAAAGTTAAACGAACAATACTGTTCAGTTGTGATAATTCTTTTGAAATTGATAAGAAAGTTGAAAAAGAAAATCCAGTCATGTTACATTGAGTATCAGAGTGGAACGTCGAAGACTAATTGAAGAACCGTACATTTCTGCAGGTAAGATGAGGTGTAAATTTTCGTCAAAATTTTATAGTTTTAGTATAAAATGATCAACGGCCTATGAAGTCAAAAAGTGTGGGTGGCACTGAGGACGATTTGTTAAGGGATACTGATGACGAAAGACGAAAGTGAGGTTGTACTTGAGGAGATATTTCCCTCACGTAATGAATGTGAGAATTTTGCAGGGTTTTAAAAACATTGTTTTATTTTATAATGGTTTTAATTTATATACATTTCAATCTTCTTTTTTCTTTTTTTGTATCTGTCCTATGAGACTACACCGAATTTTTCGGGCTTGTCTTTACGATTCAAAGACCTCCGTATCTGCGGAAATATACGGTAAATTGTTTCCTTTTTACTTGAATATTCGAATTGTCTGTAGGAACGAGTCCCGCCTTCGCAAACGATCGTTCGGAAAGTTGACCGCAGCAAAAGAGCAAAAGAGCAATGCGGCGATGAAAGATGTTTCAAAAGCATTTCTCTTCTCTTCTCGCTTCGGATGCTGAAGCAAGAGAAGGCGGGCGTCAGCGGGCGTCTTCCTCCTCTGACATTTCACGTAAATATGAGGGTTCTACGCTCCATCGTTTCTACAATGTCAAAGAACTCAATAATAGATTTCTTTTTTTTTTCTTCAGCCAGGAATGTCATGTATTACTTTTGTTGTTATTATTAATCTCTCATTCGTAATATCTACGATTCATTTTGGAATAATAAATTGATTACAGTACTTATTTAATATAAGAATTATTAAGTATTAAATTATTAAATATTAAATCCATTGCCCTTGGGCCTTTGATCCGAATAGATGGGATGGTCCCTTGCTTGTATCCGGAGAGTAACTTAGTTTATTACCCCCC
>NNCF01127972.1:463419-481544 GCA_002313205.1 Laupala kohalensis
GGATTAATGTACACAACCGTGCCAAAGTTGAGTATACATAATACTAAATTAATATGAGCCATACGGCAACACAATCATGCAAGAAAATAGTTTTTGAAATTGTTATAAGTTATTTAAAATCATGGTGTCTCCTTCGTCTTTTCACGTATACTCTGCTCGATTTATTACCCGAGATATTTATCTTTTTAGTAAAGGGGAAATGTAGCTTAGTGCGATTGAAGTTTATCTACAGGGAGCGATAGGAGGAGGTAGAAGGGGGTTATAGTTATCAAGGACTCGGCCCTCGCGACGGGGTAGCCGGGAGTGGTTAGGAATTTACTGATACTAGGTTTAGTAGGAGAGGAATAGGTTCGCTTTTCGATAGTCGTGAGCTGGGTAAAGAATTCACGTGTAAAGAACCTACAAATTTTTTTCACCCAGACGGGAATTGAACCCAGACGGAATGACCTTGTGATGAGCCAGAAAGCTACCAGCTGAGCCACCGGAAGGGCTAATCGTGTTCTTTTGAAGCGTGAATCGCTTTATCTAAACGCGCGAACATCAGACGAGTAGCTTCAAGATAAGAGAACCGGTCGTTTCCACACATTTATTTACCTTTCTCTTATCTGTGTACTAAAGCTTTCCACTATTGTTCACACGAGACGAAGTTCATTTTCCGATGACGCAATTCGTAAGCTTCTCTGTTATTTCTGTGACACGACTTCGAAGAGCGCAACGGACCCAATTGTTACAAAGTTTATTCATAAGTCATGCGACCGAATTGAAATAAAAAACGCCAAACCAACGCTTTGAGAACAGTCCGTATCTAGGAGACGAATTCCTCCACCTTAAAAAACTCTCTCTCTCTCTCTCTTATTATTATTATAAACCGGAGTTTCGTAATTACAAGGATTGTTCCCAAAAATAAAAAGAAAGTGATAATGATTTTAACGAAATATTTTTCGAAGAAATTGTAGACTAATTATCATATTAATATTCTATTATTGCAAATATAACGATATAGAGCCGTATCACCGAACATAATTATTATTTTAAATACTGAAGCTACAGTATGCCCCTCAGTTCCATATTTAATTAAAATTAAAAAATAATATTTGGAAAAATAAATTATTACATCTAATGAAATTACTGTTGCGCAATATTAAATTCAGGCATCGGTGTGAAGAAAGTGCAAAAAAACAAACAAACAATAATAGCCAGTAATATTGTGACAATACAAACAACAATATACATGTAATAGAGTTGTTGTCAATGTTTGTTATTCTGATGGAGAAGTCAAGAACTTGGAAATTCGGCACACGCGTTTTAAAGGACGGGTCAGAGAAGATCACTCAGTATTTCTTTCGTATTTGGATGTAGATTTTTCTTTTTTTAATTTTGAAGCTTTTTTTGGTGTGCGCTGCAGAACGACTTCACCCACCCGCTGACAGACAATAAGAGCCGATGGATCTAGTTTTTACTGTTTAGTCTGTTTGTCCAAGTGAACTATGGGGCGATTTCTTCGCAATACACTTTCGGTATTTTCTGAGGCGCTCTACTCAAACAGTTTATCTCGAATTTAGCTTAATTTTAATAGTTTCGATTTATAAACAAAATTTTTCGAATAATCTATAGTTTATTAATAATACGAACTTGTAAAATTATTTTTTTGTTTTAATATTATTCTGTTGACATTATAACTTTTGGCGAATTATTTGTATTCTTATCTTAAGAGTAAAGTGAAGCTGAAATGTTAAGTCCTTGATCGGAATTGATGGAATACGTCCCTTGCTTGCTTGCGGAGAGTGAATCAGTTGACCTTCACGTGGTTTTTGATAATAAATTTATATTTAAATGACAATTTTTAAACAATAGATGTAAAAAAAAATGGATACTTTCATGAGAGCTAAACAGTGAGTATTCAGCTAAAAGATAAATATTTCTTCCGTGTACCCTCCACGTGGAGAAGATATGTGAAAATGGATTTCGGTTTCAAGTGAAAATGGCGACGAGCCGGGAATCGAACCCGGTGCTCCTGCTTTGATCGCAGGGGTGTTAACCACTACGCCACCCGGTCGCCTCCTTCCAGAAATATACATAATTTCCATCCAGACCTAAACCCCGAAAGAACTGAGACACATCCCCAGAGAGGAGATGGGTGAACTATTGAGTGTGCGCTTAGTTACCTACGTGTTAATAAATATTTGTACCATTTTCGTTCTTGACCTCGATATTCACTATATAAAGGAGGTTTTTGAGTAAAAGGAGAAGAAAGGAAGAAATGTGGAGAATAGTGAGGAGAATGTAGAGAATGTTAAAGATGTTAAAGATGTTAACGTATTTAAGTAATATTTAAGGTTTTGCAACATTATTGTAGATAAGTTGCGAACAATTTTAGAAGATGAAATGACCATAAATCGTGTTACTCTTTTTAGCAAAAACAGAAGAAGATAACAAATTTGTGCGAAACGTTGACTGCATAAAAAAAAGTGAAATCATTGACGAAAGTTTGATCTCTTTCCTCAAAAACCTCCTCTATAAAGGATAAATATTTTAGAGTGTATAAGTTATCGACATTGAAATGGCATAAGTGCGCTTGTAGCGTAGTCACCTGTTCGTGTGTTTGAGTGCGACAGTCGTTGCTTCCTCTCCTCCCCTCCTCCACTATTCCCCCCCACCCCCACCCCCGCTCTCTTAGAGCAGCAGCAGCAGCAGCAGCAGCAGCAGCAGTCACGAAGCAGCTTCGTGTCCTTGTTGTATCGGCGCATCCTGCTCGCAGTAGCCCTACTACTACTACTACTACAAACGCACGACGCACCACGAAGCAGCAACAGCGTTGTTGTCATTATTATTAGAAATGACGAGGCAAACTCTTGTATTGTAAAATCTGGACATCGATAAGATGAAAAGTCTGAAATTCAAAGAAAAGAGGAATGCTACACTGATAGATGGAAATTCGGGGCGAGGAGATGACATCCGAACTAAATAGAAATCCTTTCCTTCCACCGGGGCAAGGGCAGGGGCAGGGGCAGGGGCACGTCTAGCAAGTGAGAGCAATGAGTAGTGGAAGTAAAGGACATTTACGACAGCGGAAAGTATTTATTCTGTCTCGTACTCGCATTTGTGTGGTTCTTTTGAAATGCGCTGTTTTATTTCTAGTCAAACTCTTGGATCCCCCGCTGCTCTAGGCTTAACACATTCCAAGTGTTTTCTCAGCGCAGAGGATGGGAATGTTATTTATTGTCAATTGTGGGTTTTTGAGTGAAAATGATGATATATAAATGACAATATTAATAATGTAAAAATGATTAACATATATTGTAATTTCATTCTGTCATTTAACTCATTAGTTGTACTTCGGTACCAAGCAATGTCTTTCTGTACCGAGTCCTAATAGTCGTAGATTTGTCCGTTCTTTAATTTTATAAGCGTAGAAAACAATATTATTGAACTTGGACATTTTCACTGTAATATAAAAAATTAAAATTATTTTTTTAAGAACACAGTGTAAGGGTTTCTTTTAGTTCAAAACATCTAAATAGTATTCAAATAAATGATGATGATGCACATTATTTTTTAAAATATCTCGTTCATTAATCCAGGCAGAATTAATTACAGGTGTAGAATAGAAGCTTGGAGAAGATGTTTCCGCGATTTCTGGTGCAGCCAAATAAAAACTCCACATATTTAATATTTATTTATTTTTTCACTCTTTATAAATCAGGAATTTAAATAAAAACAACAGAAAACAAATGTCACATTTGAGTCATCCGTTTTCATCAAAATCAGCTACGTCTTTAATTTCCAATATTTCAAGAAAAAGTGTTTGACTTGTAGGAAAATACTTAAATAAAAACTTACTTTGGTGTTTTTACTTAATTATTAGCATTGTAAGAATTGTGGAGATTTTATTTAATGCAAAAATAAATAATAATTTTTTTAATGCAGCAACATGTTCAACCAACCTTCGTTGATGACGCTGGTTTTCCAACTTTTTTGGGGGGAAGAGAGAAATTGATGCTTTAAACAAACGTTAATCACTTTTTGTACGTCATATTTTAATAACAAGACGTTGCATTTGATGAACAATTTATATAGAAAAATTATTAGACATATTTTTATTTTCAGTTTGATTTTGAGTACAAATCGTGATTATCACATGTTTATATTAAAACATTCACAGCTACAGGAAGTTCATTGTATACAAGTTAGTCAGTGGTTGGTCAGTGTTTTATAGATGTTTAAAAATGCCATGAAATTCACCTTTCCGCATATTTCTCATCAAAATCAGCGCCGTGTCCTTCATTTTTGTTTGTTGCTTTACAGGTGGACGATTCGTGAGGCTGAAATTCTTATTTTTTTCATTCGCACTCACTATTGGAACTTTCCGTTCCCAATGCGTGTCTCATTGCTAAAATGGCTTCACGTAAACACCCGTTATGCATCCACTAAATTCACTTCGAGATTATCCCGTCATGAGAGAAAATACTTCTGTACTGTCTTGTTGAAATACTGCTGAACTAACTCACGACTTGTGCAATATTTTAAAGCTGATACATTTGCTCATTACTTCTGAGGTACAAATGAAAACTACTGAGGTACAAATAGGAAACTTATGTGAACTTGTAAATGAAAAAAGAAGCCTTGTGGGTCCATTTGCATTGTGGGTCCTTGTGACTCATTTAGGTATTTTATGGGCGTCGAGTGAAGTCAAGTTCACGCCAACTATTCATGAAACTTGGAAATATTCATCAAAGTAGTTCATATTAATGAATAATTGATTAATCGACTGATTTTTTAAAATATTGGATGAGGACAATTATGTTGTGATTTTAAAACTTTATAATTAATTTAGACTGTCGTTTGACTCCTTCTTTGACAAAAGAGTCGCATTGTCTTCAGTATTTTCCACAGTTTTTGGTGAATCGCTCTTGTAAATGTCCCATGAGGCAACCTATTTCCTATTTCCTATGTTTTAGTAGTTTTTTACTACGTTAAGCCAATTCTTTTTCCAGGATAAAAAAATGATAGCAAAAACTTCTCCATAGTAATTTAAAGGCAAATAATTCAAAATTTTGCACCACAAGGATATAAAAATTCACCGCCATTGGTTGGGTAATGGTTCAAACTATCATGTGAAACATTTTTGGGAGGTAGTTTTGCCTAGTCAGTGACAGATATGATACTTGAAGGAACAGTGGATCGAAAAATAAAATGATTTCCCCTTAAGAAATTACCTTCGTATCGACAAATGATTTTCTTCATCGAAACGTCGTCCGCGTAATGAACTTTTGCGTCAGCATTATCTTAACAACCTGCGCACGAACTCCCATTAGCTTTGGAACTGCCGGACGAGGTCGTAGTGAAGGTTTGGACGCGTCGCAGCGAGGGACAATCGTGCATCCGCTGCCACCATCGTCACATCTAGTTTTGTTCTACAATTAACGTCCATTGTATAATCAAATGAAATAAATTATTCAACTTACGACCCTTAAACACGGAAGAACCGTTTCTTTTTTGTTATAATTAGAAACCACCGGACGACTACTTCAAATTGAAAGTCGAAATGATGTGAACTTTTTTTTATCACAAAATATGGACTGTTCGTCTGGAAAACGTCGTAAGTTGATTTTTTCTTTTATTTGATTTCTAGAGTTTTGTTACAAAATACTACTTTACCGAACTTTGGATTATTTTCTCCAATAATTCCTTTTCGTATAAGAAAAGCTCATTTCCAACTAATCGACTGAGAAATGTGAAGTGAAATTAGGCTTCGTAAATGAAGTGACGGAGTGAAAACAAGTTTCATGATTCATGTTTTATTTTTGTTTCGAGCGAAGACACAATTGTTCTGGACACAATCGTTGGGTCTCGTGTTCGACATTTTGTCACGTGTAGATTCATTTATTCATCAAACGTTTACTGTAGTGAATCATTTTTACATTTAAATTCGTGTAATATTGAATTAAGCAAACGAATTGTTTGGGAAAACAAACTGAACCACATCTAAATTGTATTGTATAATTTTTGGTTAAGTTACATGATTTGGTGATTTAGATGTGGTTCAATGGCCGACTAACACGAATTGCCCAGTTCTACGAATTTAAGTTTTATCCGAATAAACATTAATACTAGTGACAAGAGCAACTATTTGCTGTAAAGGAATATAAGTTAATAACAAACTATGACATAATTCGTTCCACACGTCGCTCGATGCAGAAAGAACAGTAAGGCTGGCAATAAATAAATTAAATAAATAAATAAATAATTTATTGTGAAGAGAGCAGCTGTTACAAACTGCCTATAGTCACGTTAAGGACAACAAAGTAATATACAATAAACTAATATACACAGTGCTTTTTTGTTATTTTTTTTTTCCTTCGTAATTTAAATTTTCTCGAAGCAAGACACGTGACTTCCAATATAGTTTGTTTGAATCTGCACCAGTCTGCACCATCGCCGCCCGTCCGCCCGTCCCCCCGTGACGTCTGTGCTCGTGACGTCATAGCCATGCGTTCGGTTCGTAGCAGTAGAAGTGTAGTGATGAACTGGACGTAGTGGAAGCCATGCGGCCTCCGACGCTGGAGGTTCTGTCGGCGGCGCCGACTGCGGGAGCAGCTCTCTTCACAAGCAAAAGATTGCAAGGAGACGGGGTGCGTATTCACTCATTCTAGATGCGCTGCCATCTCATTCTAGAGTGATTGTAGTGTTTCCTCTGGCTGTGAAAGAGCGGAGTGATATCGCGATTATTAAATATAGAAAGGAGGTTTTTGAGGGAAGGTCGAAATTCCTTCATTTAATTCATATTTGAAGCAGCCAACGTTTCGATAAGGACTCAGGTAATTACGAGATTAATGGTCAATTGATCGACTGTAAGCGTAAAATTGTTCACAAACTATCTGCAATACTGGTGACCTTCATCTTTAACACACGATTCTACTCTACCTGTTTCCACCGTTGCTTAACTTAAGGATATTCTGATTCAATAGAGCACCAAAGTATCCGTTTTCTTTTTAATGCTTAATAAAAATTTCTTGGCAATAAAGACATTTGCAGCGTGTGTTGCTGTCTATCGTTCATCTTTGGATTCTCTTGGGATTTCTGAATGCAGTACGTTGAAGTGGAAGTTTTATTATTTATGGCTAGGGGAAAGTGGAATGTGACTGTATACGACAAAATTTGATTGAAATGTATCAACCCTGTATTATACTTAATAGCAATGTGTTTCTTCGTGTTATTTACATTTACGCAAGAGAAAACATTGAATGATAGTAGATGTATTCAAGGCCTTTTTGTTATGCGTCTCGGTTTGTGAAGGATTGAAGATCTGCTGAAGCAAAATAGCAATGAGACTCGATGCTTCGAAACAAGCGCCCTAATTGATGTAATCTGAGAACGTCTCTAAATTTCTCTCAACGTTTTTTAAATACTTTGTAAGTATTCTCTCTCCTTACCAGATCTTCTTTCTCTGCCTTTCCTTTCCTTTCTCGTCTTTGCTATCTTGTTATGCCATCCTTCATAATAATAAGTGATTGTCAAGATATTTGATGACGTGGAAAATAAGGGAAGCAAGCGAGGGGTGGACTTAAAACCTTGTGATGGTATACAAAACCATGTTAAGAAAGGATTACAGACACGGGTAGAGAAGTACAAATGACATGCTAACAAGCAATTATTTATAGTTTAATCATTGGTTATACAAAATGATTAAAGTATCTTGAAGTTGCCCTGTATTAACCTTTTTGAAAGCAAATGATAAGCAAGTTTACTTCATGGTCTGTAAAGGACTGAAGTAATTGTGATGTGGACTGAAGTATTCAAAACCTGTGATTGATCTCTCGACATTTTTCGTCTACTGAACCAGTGTTAGGTTATCAATATAAAGTTGTTTTTTTTCGATTTTAATTATTTTGAGTGACGTCCGAAGGGTAGTGTTGCGCCATTTCTGCGTGGCGAGCACCATCTGTGCTGACGCGTGTGTGTGACAATTTATCTGAGATATATTCCAGTCCAATGCCATCATGTGTCGACTACTATAATGAAAAACCCCAAAATAATATTAAGAAAATATAAATCCGATATTTCCGGTGCCGCAATTATCTAAACCGAAACGAAGTTATGTGAATAAATAAAATACTATAACATTCTTGGAATGTTCTTTAGAAAAGTGCAAATAGATTCCAATAATCGTCTACGGACATTTCCTTTCGAATTGAAATAATATTTATCTCGAGATCAGAAACAAGTAACATTTTTGTTATGACATTGACTGGTTAGTCTTGTGGTCCTAGAATGTGATTTTTGAGTTGTGAGTAATTTTCAAGAAAATACGTAGAATGGGGAGACCAAAAGATCCTCTTTAGAGAGAAAAGCTCTGCTGTTTGAAGCTGTTTGAAGCTGAGGATGGGAAGAATGGCGATAATTGTGTTCCATTTTTATTCTGTTACAGTTCAATACATTCGCTTATAATTTTTGTTGCCGAATGAACAGAACTTTGTTTACTTCGCTCATTGATGGCTCGAAGGAGAGTCTTATCTCACCAGTTTGAGGATTTTTCACACTTCACTTTTAATGGCTGCTGCGAAGTCAGAGAAATGTTTTCATGATTTTGTCGTTCGCGCTAACGGCGTGGAATGTTATTTTCGCTGCAAACTAACTTTTGAGATCAACATTTTATTCGTAAAGGACTAAAAAACGTTTCATTAACGTGGAGAGAAAGGTTAGAACTTGAAATTTTGAAAATACTTCGCTTTTGCATCGTAAAGAATCACTATGAAAGGGTTTTCTGTCTTATTTGAAAGGGATGAATTGAGATTTCTTTAAAAAAAATTGTGCTGTATCTTAGGAATTATGTTATTGTCACGGTTTTCGTTTGTGGATAATGAGAAAAGGGTAAACCACGTGACAGGAAGAAAAACTTCCGAGGGAATCCGGACTCTTGCAAATAATAATAAGAGTCCGCAACGTCGTGAGCGACTGGTTCATTCATCCGCGCAGAGGGAAACTAAGGGAATATAATTTATTGAATTTTCAATATTTTTGTTTCTTCATGAATAGCTCATTTCAATTGCTGTACATTCGACTCTTCGCGTAAATAGATTTATGTTAAATGCCTGAAAAAACCGAGTCGAAATGAAAATATTTCATCAATTTGAGGATCAGAAATGCGAGAAACTGCCAAAGAACACTTTAACCATACTGAACACTATTGAAATTATGCCGTAGCGTAGTACTCTACGAAATTTCACTTTTCTTCTGCTATAATAATAATAATAAATATTAATCTGCCCTTCAATATGACCAAAGCTCAACGTCCGTAACTAGTATTTCTTCGTTTAGAAATCATCCAAATTCTCTTTTCATCGAATGGAAAAAGACTTCAGATCTGATGCGTGACGTGTACTCGACACTCAGTGAGGAATTCTGTGTTCCTTCTTCTTAAGCACAAATTGATAAAAATTCATTTCAATAAACGACAAATTATAAATCGTAGATTCTTTTCAAGGCAGGACGTACTTCTAACTAACGAATCAGAAATTTAAAAAATCATCAAGTGATCCTCCTGAGTAACACAGGAAGATGTTAATTTGATTTAATATCCTTCTTAATTAGTTGAAACCGGATGTTGTTTTAGTAGAAACTTGTAAATTCGTTTGGAGACACAATTAGGCATCAGTTTGTTGTTAGGGCTATTTCGCTTATTTCAGTGCTGGCGTCTCTTGCAACTCAGAAACGAAATCTTGAGAATAGTAATTGTGATTAACTGTTAAAATAGTTAATTATTATAAAACTGAAGTATCGAATAAGTTAATACACGGATACTGTTGAAATATCGAACGCAAAAGCAATTGCGAATCTAGAATATGTTTTCGATTATGGTATGTTAACCTAAGTAATGTTATGAAGAAATGAAATTAAGTTGAATACAGATTGAATTGAATTAGAAACGTCATAAATGTTTCGTGGATACTCATTAAAGCAATTTGTGGTGCTCCATAGACGTGGAAGCAATGAACGTCCATTAAGTCGCCGGTTGATTCAAAAGCCTTCGCAAATTCGTTCATTAAAAAGCAGGAAACACGAGTTAAAGAGATCGTTGGAGTATTCTTTGCACAGTTGTTCTCTTTTGAGCTGCTCTCGATATCCTCCACTGGATTTGGAGTTGGTTTCGTGCTTCGTGGAAGACTGAATTACCTCTTTCTCTCTTTATTGGTGGCTATTGGAATTAGAACGAGGATAACCTTTATTCCTCTCCTTGCAAAGGATTTAATTCTGGCGGCGTGTTAAAGAAGCATTTATCACATTAATCACATTTTTATCCATTGGCATAATAATAATAATAATAATATAATAAAATCAAAAGAAACAGTAGGGAACACTGAACCACTCTGAAAGTTTTTTTTCTTTTTCTCAATCTCTAATTTTTCATTTAAAAGTAGCCGCTTGAGTTTATCTTGTTGTTTTTGTTGAAGGCGATGGCTGAGACTAGCCAAACCTCTTAAATGTTTTCTATCTTTTGTACAATTTAGTGCTTCTAGATAATAAAAAAATGACGTCATTTTGATTTGATGACCAATCACCCCATGTATCTCCTAAACGTTGAGAGAGATCGCAATGCGGTGACGTGACATGAGGCTAATCATCTAATGATTATTAACTTTTTCAATTCATCACATTTTATTTTCATTGATTTTGTATAATGAGACAATATGCATTTTTGTCAGTTCATTGAAGCGCGAGCAAACACAGATACAAATATGTTACATTTATTAGAATTGTACGAAATTAAGAAATGTGAATTTGTCATAGAAGCACAATATTATTTACATTCATTCATTTTAATTCGTGAAAATGCAAAATATTCTGCTTTGAACCTTCGCTCCTCGTCACTAGGATGAGAGACTGATCCCATTGAAAGATTGAACGCGCCATTAAATTCTCAGGAGGCATCTGATGAAGGTGGTGGGAGGGGGAGGGGAGGGGGTAGTTTTCGTGTGTCGCGTGGTGACATTGATTTGCGGACTGCAGAGGACTATCTTCGCTTGAAATAAACCTCGCGGTCCTCGATGATTTTCCAAACTTCATTCACTCATTCACGCATTTGTTGTAAAATATTTGCCAAGAATTGTTCAAAAACTAACGAAAATATTTTTAAAAGGTTTTAGAGACTATCGACATGTAGAGAAACAGTAAAGGAAGGGTAGTTTTGAAAGTGAATTTGTGAATTTGCCGAAGTTTCGGGAAAAACATATTTCGTTCTTCGTCTCTTGAACATCGAGATATTTTATGTACAAACAATCGCTGAATCTATCTAATGAACATAAACAGTATTGAAGAACTGTAAACATCAGTTTTCCTGGATTCAAGATTATGTCAAACTGTCCCGCAACAAACCTTCGGAAAGGAACATTACAAAACAACAGTTCTACACTCTAGCAATGAGCCACGTTCCCTCGAAGTAAATATATAATTTTGTATCTTCCTACTGTGGAAATATTAATTAAAATCCACACTTATTCAAATAATTGCAATGATTTTTACGGATCTTCGTTTCAAAGAATAGGGAATGCAATCTTAACCTAACCTAACAAATTCATACCCATTTATCATAGTAAAGTTTTGTGCGTAATAAATAATAACAGGTTAGTAAACCCAAAACATTATACACTGTCAAAGTTGTTCGTTATTTCTGGACTTGTCGCAATTCGTACGAAATAATTTTCTCAGAGAATCGGTTATTTCATGACGAGAGAAACCTTTGTGAAACGAATGTAACGTTTCGCATTTTTCAGATCTCATTCGGATCAATCGTTAGAGGGGATCTCTTTACACACAACGTAGTGAGCGAAGTAGTAGCGTAATTCTCGTGGTCTCCGTCACCTGAAAATACTCTTAAATCGTGTATTTCAAATCGGCAGCGTTTATTCGTAACAGTCCTTTTCGAGTTCTTTCAATATTATAAAACATTCTGGGTTCAACGGGGAGCTGTTGCACTCCTCTGAAAACGGTTTGAACTACTTTGAAAATACTGAAACGAAGTAAGGCGGAAAACAGGAGAAGAAATTCAGAAATTTTAAATTAATTTTTATTAGATCGAACTATATAATATTAAGCATGGGAGGAATCAAATTTGCTGTAAATATCACCACTTTATTTGAAATTAAACTGAAGTCTACTTCTTTCTCTACATAGTCTGTTGATTACATCGTCAATTTACTGTGAATGTATTTCCATTGATCTTCTTTTCAATGAAAACCTAGTGTGCATTATTCACATTATTTTCAATCTTCATCGTAGATTGATTTCGTGTTTTTACGTATTTTAATATTATATTCTTGATTTTAACGTTATTAAATAACTATTATTTTAAATTAATTGCTTTTAATAAATAACTCCTGTTTCAATAGGTCGTATGCAACATAAGAAATGCATTTCCTTTATGAAAACTATTTTATTGGGTACAATATGTACTTGATTGAACACGCAACTTTTAATGATAAAAATGGTAAAGAGGGCAGGATGCGGAATTGCACCCCTACCCTCCAGAAAAATACATCTGCCAGTCTCTATTTAAACGTAATATCTTTGAGTGCTATTAGTTACCTAAAGAAATCACAAACTCAAGTTTCTTCGACCAGTTCACTCTAGTGGATTGATTGATCAACTCCAACGTTGACGAACGAAACTATTCTGCGAAGCCTACTCGCTTTGCGTATAGAGTGTGCAACTGTCCCGACTCGCATCGAAGGCGCTGCGACCGGGCGTAGTTCATTTTGTTGCCGATAGATGGAAGTCGTATGTATCCCTCGACGCGGAAATTTTTTTCTATCGTATTTCCCAAAGGAAAACTCCATTGCAGTGGTCAACATTTTGCTACGATTTCACGCATAATATATTAAGTTGCCCGAATATTAAAAAATTCGACCGTCAGAATATCAGTCCAATATTTCGTAAATATTTCAAATGAGCTATTTTTGATCACGGATACTGTAAAATACATTTTTGTAGTTGGAGGCAGGAAATATTTGGGACAAGTTTATTTATCATTCTCCACTCTTGTTCTTTAGGTTTGCGTATAATATTGGGTTCAGTAAAATTTCGCTTTCTTTCTCCCGTTTTACAAAGGGATCGTACGTAGGACATGTTCAGGGCCGACAAAAAGAAGAAGGGGCAACCGGTTCTGTACCCTCAGGGCTCAGTGCGGCAGGTCTTACTGCTTAGTTTTTGCTCAAAGATAAAATTTATTGTGTACACGTATTATTTTCTCGAGAATGACTCGAACGATTTTTATGAAAAATCCAAAGATCTCACGAAAAGCAACATTTTTGAAAGAAAAGTGGAAAGATTTCCTTTCTGGTTTTGAAAATTAAACCCCCTCCCCCAAAGCGAAATCGAAGCTCCGTCGCAGTTTTCAATTAGTATTACAATGTCATTACGTGTATTGATATGACGGCGAGAGAGAGAGAGAGAGAGAGAGAGAGAGAGGGATCCGCGATTGTCCAACGTACAGATTTCTTAATTAATTTCACCAGACATGTTTCGTATTTGTGCAAACACAAGTCTGCTTGTGGTGCATTTGTCACGTCGTTCGGTTCAGTTCGGTTCAGTTCAGTTCAGTTCTGTAAAGGCGACATGTAAAAGTAAACCAACGTGTTTCATCCTTTCTATGTTCGTATCCTTAGATCGAACGCTTTCCAGACCTCCATTGTCTGCGTGTCCTCAACAGTCCCTTCACCTTATTATTATTATTATTATTATTATTATTATTATTATTATTATTATTATTTTCACTATCTCTTATGTTAATAAGAGAATTCTTTAGCGCGTTCAGTAACGAATCACTCCAACGTAGTTAAATTTATTTCATCGCAGAGTTGTGATTTGTTGGTTGGTTTGTGATGCATTTTACACGTCCTTTCCCTTAAACCACACGTCTTTAATTTTCTTTTCTTTTTGCAATTGTTAAATTTTTTTTTTTTTTCTAATTATCATCGTAACCGGAAGCAAAAGTTGCGAACTGCGTACGACCACGTGAAGGACCACGAACTCGTTTACTCTCCGGAAGCGAAGCAAAGGACATTGTTTACGAACTGAAGAAGACGAAGCTCATTTGGTAAAGTATTAAGGGAAGACCAAGAAAACGAATGAAAAAGGCATGAGTGTACTTTTGTGGTAAACTTTTTAGGAATATAAACATTATTGTTCTAATTCAATAATTATTATTCGTAAACTCATTCTCAGATTCTGATTTCTGCAGTATCGTATAGTGGTAGCTTGATATTTCGCCGTTGCAATAATGTGTTCTTTTTGTTAAGGGAGTTGAAATGTACCCCAACAATACACATGTTGATTCAAAAATGCTTTATATCCGTAAAGTTATGAGTTTGATATTAAACTATCAAAGTGTCGAAGGAATTTTTGTAAAGCTGTCAATGAGTGCGAGAAATGTTTCGAAAAAACATTAAGAATTTTGCAGATAGTCTACATCCGTTGAATGACAAAAAGAAGTATATTTTTCGTGAATAATTTCGAAACCTCGTAATGTATTCAGCTGGGTGCATGTTCTCAGAATATGTGACTATGTCACAAACACCTCTCATTCTTAATAGAACAATTCCAAATAAAAAGTGTAAAATCTTTAAATGTTTAGTCTAAAATTACAGTTGTTTGTAGTTGGTGCGTGAAGTTCTAACTTCCGCCTCCAAAACAAGCAAACTACAACTTCCATTTTGTACGTCGCAGCTGACACCAGCTGACGACAGAAGCGAACGCTGCTTGCTCTTCATTTATTTGGCTGCTCTGGCAAAACAATCGCAGACGAGATCTCAGCTGTTTTGCTTCACTTCAACAAAGTCTTTCGCCGTCTCTCTCTTTACTAACGGAAAATAACAAATATCTTATATGTGTATTTACATAAGCCAACAGATCGGCTTCAACAAATTGTGATCATTTTTAGGAATTTTCCAGTACATGATATTTGAAGATGAGTTTGTTACGAGTGAATGTGAGAGAATAAACTTCGTGACGAGACAATTGAAGCCAAATGGAAATGAAATGACTACTATCAACTAGTGTTATACCGAAGAAAAAATTAGCAAATTGGTTTTCTCTACTTAAAGCTCTCAATATCTGGAAATTTGTTTTCGATCACGTCAAAAAAACCACAATGAAAATCGACAAATTTTAATTATTGTAAAAGTTTCTTGTTTTTATTCGTTGTATTGGAATATACTTAATCTTTCGGAAAAACTGAGACCAAATTTGGCAACGTTGCGTATCATATGTATTTTTTTTTACTAAGAAGAAGGTGAGACTTGATATGAGATTCTTGTCTGCTTTGTTTCATTTAATCTCATATGAGTTTGTGAATAAAAAAGGATATAACACAAGTATTTAATTTAAAAAATCATCTTTATTGCTTATTTTACGCGTTTTATTTATTTAAATATACAAATAATTAATAGCTGAAGCTGTAAGTACGCATTTTGATCAGATTTTGATCCGTGTCTTGTACTTCACGGACCGCTGCATCTTAAACGAGATTAACTTTCTCTTCGATAATCGATCTGAAAACTATTACTTGAGGAATCTGAACAGAAGAGCTTCATTTTAAATGAAGTCAAGCATGAAAAGTGCGGGGAAAGTCTTATAATGATCCTGTCGCAATAATGATTCTAACCCTGTGCCTATTTGCCTAGTTGCAGAGAATATTTCTTCTGTATTTACAGGAAAATCCTAGTTAATAATAATAATAATAATAATAATAATAATAATAATTCATTACTCTCCAAGTAAGGAATGCTTGGTGGAAGATAAAAAAAAAATCTATTCATAATAACATAAGTTAATTAACATATCGAAAACCCAAATATCTTTAAAACACACTCACAGACACACACACACACACACATGGTATAGAAATGGTTAGAAAATCCACAACTACAAAGACGTATTTCGTAGATTCGTTGCATGAACCAAAAGAGGAAAAGAAAGCTTCGGTAACAAAAAAAAGTTCAAATTTCGACCACCAGGTATTTCTCGATCGTTTGCAGAAACAAAGACGTGCTTTTGCTTTTGCTTTCGCTTCAGGAATAGTTCGTGTGAATGTGATAAATGTTGTTGACGCAAATGGAATGCATATATTGAACAAATGTGTGAGTTAATAAAGTTTTGTGTTTCTTCCAATTTATCTCTTACGTGTCCCCTTCTCACCTGGTGGTCTGAATTTGAACTATTATTTTTGTTCACCGAAGGATTTCTTTTGTCCTGGATGAGGGAGGGAGGGAGGAAGGGACGGGGGGTGCTGCCAGAGCCAAAAGGGACGAGACGAACGAGTGCGCTCTACATTTTATACTCTCTACCTTTTGAAAACGGTATTGCAAATGAACATGAATGTTTACTTACTTTGCTTGGGTTTTTCTAGGTAGTGGCGGATTTTCCACAGGCGGGAATNTCTCTTATTAATAATTTCAAATTTTTTATTGCACATTATTTTCGAATAATAAATTGAAACCAGTTCGTATTCGATATGTTTTTTAGAAGTATTAAATCGACCACTGCCCTTAGGCCCTTCATCCGAATTGATGGGATGGTCCCTTGCTTATATCCGCTGAGTAAGTTGCTTTGTTATCCCCCACGTGCAGCTGCTTTTTTTGGCAATAAAATTTATTTATTTCAGTATGAAATAAAATACAAATATAAACCTTGGCGGTTCATAGAGGTTGGGTTCACAAGACACGAGTGCGCTGTATTAACAACTTGAAGAAATTAATACGTCACACATAATATTCCTAAAGCAAAAATGATAGGCTCTTCCATCTTAACAAAAAGTTACATTGAAAGTATGAAATTGAGGGAACACATCACATGAAATCATTTAGTAGGTAAGTGAATTCTGTAAGATTTCTAAATACTAATCTGTGAAAGATTTCTTTTTATCTGGGAGTATGTGAAGAATGTGTTTGGATATAGTCTATCATAGATTTCTTCCTGGAACGTCGTCCCAGGGGAGGGAGAAAGCAGATGCGTTTTAAAGCCTTGCAGTATTTTATATTATCACGATTCCCAACCAATACAACTGAATGGGTCATATTTATTTATTTATTTATTTATCTGTGAGCGATACTTTCATTCTCATCAACAAACTTGTATTATTTCGAGCTGCAAAGATTGAAAAGTATATTTCTTTATTTTTAAATGAATTTTAAAAATGTAATATTTCGATACAAACTTTCCATGTTTTCTATGACTGAGTAATCCGAAGACAATTTTCTACTTTCTCTCACCACAAATGACCCTGACTCGCGTCGCAGGCCGTCACTTGATATTTGCATGTAGTGAATGTGAATGAGTGAATGAATGAGTGGCTGAGCAGCTGGGAAGTCGTCGTAGCGCCTGAGGCCTGAGGCCTGAGGCCTGAGGCGAGCGGCGGCACTGTGGTCCCCCTGCTTACGATGAGGTCCGGTGGTGGCAGCAGCTCATCAGATGCTCCGTGCCTCGCAGGAAGTTCTCAATCAGAGTGGAAAATATGTCGCTCGCTCCGGGGACATGTCTGTGAAGCAAGTCGACAACTTTTTGATGAATGGAAAATATTTTGTTCCCCTGCAGTCGACATGTCTTCGCTTCGTCGAAAATCAAATACCTTTTGAGAATCAACAGTACGATTGAGATGTGGACACCCTTGTCAAAAGAGTTCACGTTTGTGTGATTGAAGGAGTCCGTTTCTCTTGTCAGCGTCAAAGTCACGTGCCTTAGCACCTTCCACAACCATAGAGTTTATTTAGTTCTACTAGTTTGCGATGTAAGTCTTAATCTCTTTCTTGTGCAAAAGTAAAGAAGAAAATGGACCGTTCCTAAAACGCACCACTCCAATAGAATTCCATTTATCCGAACCGGTCCCCAGTACTACTACATACATTGCACGTAGGACGCCTACATTTGAGGTGACGTAAAATATGCCATTAATAATTATTAGGAATATGTTAATTTTTTAGTTGTTTCATGGTCACATTTTTTATATTTAATACTTCATTTAATATTATATATTATTATAATCATGTAGTTTAAACATTTATTAAATTTCAGTTCTAATAATAATAAAAAAATTTATATATATATATATATATAAATAATAATAATAATAATAA
>NNCF01127972.1:482217-524726 GCA_002313205.1 Laupala kohalensis
TATATATATATAGTGTATGTGTATTTCGCAATATTCTGCAACCAGGCAAGATCAGCCCTTTTGTACTTAAATAGTTATTTTGTATTGTTATTTCGGTGATTGATATTCTCAGTTTTAAATCATTCGAATTGTCTTTTTGTTTTTTTCTGACGAAATGAATCATTGGGTATCACGTGACGCTTAAGGACGCTCAAGTGGGTGATGAGTTCTTTTAATTTAAATTCTCGGACGGATCCTAATCGAGGAACATGAAACGGAAATTAAATTCTTCAGGCTCAAATAACGATATTATTATACGCAATTTGAACTTAAGGGTTTCATTTTCCGATTCCCCAGATGGTAATATCTTATTTCATTTTTTAAGAATTTGATCCACACGATAGGAAATGTTTCAATTTTTTGTTATTTCGTGAAGGAAAAAACTTTAATTCTCCTTCCTTTGACGATCGTAGACTTACTTATAAATAGACTCAGCGGTCTCTGCTGTGGTAACATCAGACAGAAGATACTGTTTGGTATCGCTGTCTCTCGCACATCCGCTTGGAGGAGGGAGGAGGGAGGAGGGAGGAAGGAGGAAGGAAGGTATTTGTGCGCAACAATCAAAAGTCGGAGAGGGGGAATCAAGTCCGTGTGCGAGAGAGACAAACCCCAAATTTTGTTTTCCGCTCCGGACGACGGATACAGAATCGTTGGATCTGTTTGTGTGTAAGTCTACGGTGCTGACGCCGAGGACAAAGTAACTAACAATTCTATCAGAAACACTATTCTGTATGTGATGAGCATTTCCTATAATTTCCCCTCGGTTGCTCTAATGAGGGGATGCAGTTTCCTACTTCTCTAGTCGCAGTGCGACAAAACACGAGACTCGACGCTTCCAGCGAACAAATCATTAGCAGCAATCTTCTCATCAGCGCTTAGGTTACGTCATCGACAACTATGCTCTCGTCCCCACAACTAATTAGTAACTAAGCTTTCAATGGAAAGAATTGATTCTTTTTAAAAATTATTTATGACAATTCTTAAATTCAATTCGTACATTACTATATTTATTTTCAAAAAAGTTGTTACAAATATGGAGGACAATAAACTAATTGACGCTCTGGAAGCAAGCAAGGGCCCACCTCATCAATTCCGATCAAGGACCCGAAGGTAGAGACGGATTTAACGTTTCAGCACTTTCCTAGCGATAAAAAATAGTTTGGAACGTGTTACAATACCAACAACTTTTTATTCAATAAAACATAAAAAAATGATAGCTCTCAAGTATAATTTATTACCATAGCACTGAAGACGTGAGATGCTCTTCTGGATTCAAATAAAGGCATAAGTTTCGTGTATGAACTTACTATCGTCTTAATGACAATAGAGGTGTTTTTAATCTTTTATCTTTGCCCGTCTGCTTGATCCCACGCTGTTTGATGTTGCCAACTGTGCGTGGTGTTATGTTTGCGTTGGCAAGATTTTACAGCTCCGTGACCTCGTCTTATGAGTTGTGTTGACTGCAGTTCGAGAGGTTAAATCTTAGAAAAAGGAAGAAACCTGATTAAAAAAAGCAGCGTCGGAATAAAAATATAACTTTCATTTTTTATGGCCGTGAATTTTGTTGCTTATTATTATTTAATTACTTTATTATTATTATTTAATTAATTTATTATTTTATTATTATTATTTTATTATTATTATTTTATTATTATTATTTTATTATTATTATTTTATTATTATTATTTAATTATTTTATTATTATTTTATTTTTATTGTTATTATTTAATTATTTTATTATTTACCTAGCACGATTTAATTTCTAATAAAGATGGAAAAATGCTTTTCTCTCTGTTATTGCTGTTCTGGCTTATAGCCTAAGTCACTTCCGTATTTATTTAGTAAAAAACCGTTGGGCCGGTTAATCCGAGAATCCGATTTCCGTTCAAGAAGAACCTACAATTTCATCCGGTTACCTCGAATAAACGATAAGACGTCATTTTGTGCAAAAGTATTGGGAATGAACCTTTGCCAACTCCATCCCCCATCCCCCATCCCCTACACCTAACGCGTCTTTTCCATCGAAGGCCTCTCCCCCACAACCACAACCTGCCAACTATCGTACGCTGAAAGAGAGCACATACAAACTATACCACGGGACGGGCGGATTAATCTGAGGGTTTCTACTGCAAATGTGAATGAGATTGAATGCTAAGCAGGAGGATTCAAATCACTTAGACAAATAGTGATGTTGTGCACAACATTCAATCTATTTTATTCTAACCTACGACTTTTCATCTCTTCAAGCAAACAAAGCGGCGATGATGTAACTTATATAGAAGCGCTTGACGGATCTTTTAAACAACCTCTGACAGTTTTAAAACTAATAATGAAATGCTAGTAAAATTGAAATAAGAGTTTTCTGAATAGGTCATACAGACTCGTTAAACTCTTGTATTGAAATAATAATATTTTCCGAACAATTTATAGTTTGATAATAATGCTTAATACTTCTGAAATACCTTTTTTGTTTTATTAAATACAAATTTGTTGGTATTTTGTTTATATTATAACATTTAATGAAGTACTTTTATATTTATCTTAGGAGTAAAGTGCTGAAGTGTTAGGGCCCTTGATCGGAATTGATGGAATACGTCCCTTGCTTGCTTTCTGGAAGTAAATTAGTTTATAGTCCTCCACGTGGTCATACGCAGTTTGTAACTTTTGCTTTTTTGACAATAAAATTTATTTATTTATTACATAAGGTAACATAGAGTTAATGTTGGATGATTACAGCAAAACATGACAAGAGTGGTCGTAACTGAGGAGTTGAACGCTAAGTTCTCGCTCAAAGCCAGGGGTTCGTTTCCAAGCGACTTAAAACAGTTCTAAACGTTTTCATTGACTCACGAGACTTCGTCAGCCTTCAGTAAAATGATCTCATAGTCTTTCTTTTTCCGAGATAAAGTAGTGTGGAACTCCGCCATGTATGAACCCAAGTATCTGTTCCAGCATCATGTTTTTTTTATTACATCCATGTATCATGTTTTTTTAAATTACATATACATTATTATTTTTACGATAGATTACACAAAATGTTGTTCTTTCTGATAACCTTCGAATGTGTAAAAAGAAAAAACGTAAGGTGAATGGATGGCTGATAATATTTTAAGGTTACGTTAAAAGTAATCGATGTAGGCTACATGTCGAAGCTACAGTATGAATTCGTATGAGTCTTACGCAGCCTACTCAAATCATTTGCACTAAAAGAATGTCCCTGACGTCATCTGCACAAAAAACATAACACGTGATTCATTCTGAAAGCATTCACAGTAACATCTTCCCTGTCAATATACACTCGGATTTTTCCATTTGCGTTTTAGATGATGGTACTTGTAATTTGTTTGAACATTGAGACATCGTATTTGTACCTCACGTAGCTTTCTCTTCGTTTCCTTAAGTCCTTTGTTCCGTTTCCGAATAGAACTTCTTTTGTTTTCTTCCAGCGCTCGTCATTTGTTGTCTCGTTGATTTAGTTATTGTTTTACAGTTATCAAACTTTCAAGAAGAAGCCGTTACGTCTTCATTCAAAACCCTACGTCATAAAAATAGACGTAATTTTAATAAATGAATGAATGAATGAATGAATCTGCTCAATTTCGCCAGAAAATAGTAAAAGACGCTGCTGTTACGTATGAAAACGGCTTGAGTCATTTTGCTCTGCACAAGTAAAAGGAAGTAAAAGTGAATCGTTTATTCCTTCCTTCCTTCCAAAATGAAGGAGACGGATTCCGTTAAGCGCCGACCGTAAAAACACTCAACCGAATACCATCGAAGAGGGTCACTCCTCGCACGACGATGACGAATCAAGGTGACAATCGTCATAATAATAATGACGATAAAAAAACATGATTTAATTTGTATCTGTCAGTTAATAATACAATAGTACAATATACGATATTCAAGAACCTTTGCTTGACTCGTTTGAAATGCGTAAGAACACGGAACGTCAGTGGAGCGCAACGGTTTCTACGTGATTTATGCGTATTACCTCAGAAAAAGTAAAATATCCCTTTCTCAGATGTCCTTATGTGACCTATAGATAAAAGTAATGTAAAAGATACAGCGGAAAATTAATTACAAATCAAAGCAGACTTCAAACACTTTCGTGACTAAAAAGTTCATTTTTTTGAAAATAAATGGNTTCATATTCATTTTATTGTAACAATAAATCGTGAATTTAGTGTGTTTTTTTCAACTCTTATGATTTTTAAACACTATACTCAGAATAATCTATAGTTCGATAATAACTTTTACATGTAATTTTTTGCGTTAAATTACAAACATATTGACATTCTATTAGTATTATAACTTGCAGCTAACTTTTTATCTTATGTAGGAACTTTTGAATCCACCTCTGCCTTAGAGCCCTTGATCGGAATTGATGGAATACGTCCCTTGCTTGCTTCCGGAGAGTAAATTAGTTTATTGTCCTCCACGTGGTCATACGCAGTTTGTACTGTTTTTTGACAATAAATTTATTATTATCATCATCATCATCATAAACCTTCATTGTTAAGGTTCATTGTTCGGCGCTCCAAGTGAGTCAATTGTTATAACACACAACAACACGAATAATAATAATGACGATGAAAAAACATGATTTAATTTGTATCTGTCAGTTAATAATACAATAGTACAATATACGATATTCAAGAACCTTTGCTTGACTCGTAAGAACACGGAACGTCAGTGGAGCGCAACGGTTTCTACGTGATTTATGCGTATTACCTCAGAAAAAGTAAAATATCCCTTTCTCAGATGTTCTTAGGTGACCTATAGATAAAAGTAATGTAAAAGATACAGCGGAAAATTAATTACAAATCAAAGCAGACTTCAAACACTTTCGTGACTAAAAAGTTCATTTTTTTGAAAATAAATGGCTTGTTTTTTTCATAAGACGTAATGTATGTTTTACAAGTTGAAATCACATTAAATACATGTTACTCTGTTAAAGTACGCCGGTTTAAGGTGTTTTAGTGATTTCATCTATGCATCTCATCATCTCACCTCAAAGGAATAAGTCTTAAATATATTTACGTAATGTGCGGTGACCTTTGGATAAGAGTCGTGTAAAAAAATCATACGGAAAATTTACCACAAATCAAAGTAAAACAAATCCATTTGTTGTTTTCATATTGCTCCATAAGACGCAACGCATCGCACCGTCAATGATAATTGTAATTGTCTCATTGAAATGATTTATGCCGATTTTAGGTTATAGGTTCGGTTAGTGACTTAATTCTATTCTACGGTAGTTGTGCCTTAAGAGGAGTAAAAAGGGGACAAAAGAGAAGAAAGAATAAAAAGGGAGAGAGAGAGAGAGAAGAAACAATCGCAACAGAATTAGAACTCTTCTCTCACAATCTTTAATTGTGGCTGCGGGCATCAACCCAGGTGACTTAGAAGAGGTCGGTCGGTCGGTCGGTCGCTTGTATAGCAACCGCTGCGCTGCCCCTCCACTAGAGAGAGAGAGACCTTGGAGGCGGCGGCGGCGGCGGCGGCAGTGAGAGGTTGAACCGCCGTCAGTCGCGCAGTGCCTGCCTCGTGCTCTGCTGGCGCTGTCCGTCGCTCTCCACCCGTGTAGTGTTGTGTTTGTTGTGTCGCGCGAGTTAGAACTAAGGCACAAGTGAAGAAGACATGGCGGCAGCCCAGGAGACTGCTGGCAGTGGGGCAGCGGCTGGAGGCGGTGCAGCTCAACAGCAGCAGCAGCAGCCCAAGAACCGAACTTCAGTTTCTGGAATGGAGATGGGAAATAGTGTTCAGGTGAGACGTCTGAATCTCTACATCGCTGACACATGTTAACGATCTTTTTGGCACCTGTTTGTTTACAACTCCGTTCGTGTTGTTTTAACTTTCCCTCCCCCTCCTCTTCGGATTCCAATGGATTCGACGTTTCGACAAAATTGTTTTGCGATGAGCCGTGGAATTACTTTGTGCAATATTTGGTTTTAACGGAGCACTAGTTATTTGCTTAGTTTTCCTATAATAATTCCTGATGATTACTAATAATTTCGAATTTAATAACTTGTTGAATTGCTCCGTAGTGCATCAAATGTAAAATAAAGATGGTTCAATTCTTTTATTATGTTTCGGGACTCGTGTTCTGTATTGTCAGATGAATTGCGATGTCTCAAGAGGAGATTAACGTTAAGATGAAGCGTTAAAGATATTCTCTCTCTATAATTATAAGAAGTATATCCCAATTTTATTGTTTTGATTGGGGAACAAAATTTAACTCTTTTATGACTCAAATTAAGGAATGGAGACTAATTTAATAGTTTTCTAACCTCATTTACGCCCGAAACTTTTCCACGTGTTGAATATTTTCAGGTGTTGGGATTAATCCTCGTGATAACTGTTTGGAACATTGAATTGGGATATGGAGTGTGTAAGAACATTGGACTTTTGGACTTGGGGTCGTGTTTTGAAATATGATATTGAGTATGTCTTCATTAACCATACGAATACGATGTTCAACATATGAAGTCTAGAAAACTATTGTAGCAATTCTATTGTAATTTATTAATCATTGTATCGATTGTTGACCATCTCGTATTTAGGGAAACGAGTTGAAGTCCGACAGGAAAATCTTTTGAACTTTTCTTCCTCCTCAAATATTACGAAAGAATTTTTTACTTGTTTTCATTTTCCTACTGGACACTCTGGTCAAAATTAGTGAAAATATGGAATGGTGTAATTCTACATGTTGTAGAACTGCTATGTCTGATTGCTATGTTAGAATTGTGTAATTGTGTATTATTCTACTTCCACCCACTGTATTTGTAGATTTGGAATTATTTTCATATTCAGTGACGTTGACAAGTTATTTTTATAATTTTTGAGGTTGTCAACTTTAGGTTTTGGCGTATATTTTTATACCAAATTTTGATTTCATGTATACTTATTTTTTACAATTCCCTGAAACGCGTGTCAAACGCCTGCTCCTTCTGTTGTTTCAAATAGAGATAGACTTTTAAACTGCATTTTACATAGTGTAGAAAAGTTTTAGATCGTGCTTAGGATATTGACAAAATTTATATGGTTCTATAACATTTTGTAGCTTTCTTTGCAAACATGAATGAATTTCAGTTTGGTTGTTCTGATTGAAGATACATTTATTGCTATAAATTGAAACCTTATCTCAAGTTAAATAACTAGAAAACCATGATTAAATTAGAAAAGTCTATTTTATATAAATTTATTCGAAACATTGTCCAACATCTCATTTCCAATCTCCTCTGTGTGTGTTCAGATCATAAAATCCTGTACTTCCGTGTTAATGAAAGGACTTGACAAAATGCTTTTAAGCGGAATGAGAATTTCTTTTTCTAACTACTGTGCGGGCAATTAAACATTGATGCCAGTCAACATTGTTTTTTTCTTTCTTCCTTCCTTCTCGCAATATCTGAGTGAGTGAGTGAGTGAGTGGATCTCCCTCCGTCTGAATCTGCAGCTGATGTGCGCCTTGAAGTGGGGAGCGGTCGAATGAGGAACCGGTTTCAAACTCAACGAACGCAAAGGACGGACTTTCACCAGCGAGTGGTTGGTAATTGTGATGGACAGTGTGCTAAGACTTATTTATAGCAGGGCAGAAAAAAAAAGAAAAGACATGCGAAATGCTACTTTGAAGGTCGGGGTCGATTGTGAAAGGTGAACGGGTAGTGTAGTGGCCAACACCCCTGCGGTCAAAGTGGGAATCCCGGGTTCTATTTTCACCTGGCCGAAAGTCATCACATTCATTCCCCACGGAAGAAGTATGTGTATTGATGTTGGTTTTTCTTGCTCATTTTACCAAAATAGAAAATAGAAAATCATTAAAATAATTTTATGGACCTTTTTATGTCGATCACGACTTGAATTTTCAAATATTAAGGAATTGGAAGAAAAGGAAGGAATTGATGAAATATGTGAAGAAAGAACTATGTTACACGCTTCTCGAAAATGTTTTCTTTTTGTATTGAAAGTACATATGAGGTACCTGAAAGGCTAATAATAAATTTAGTTGTATGAAGTGAAAACTCAAAATCTGGAATACTTTGCTGTAGCTTTGGCGCTCTTCTCTATTTTTTTTTGTTTTTTTCGTGTTCTTTTATTTGCTTATTTAGTGAAACGAGTTAAAATCGTGTTTTGTGAAGACATCAGTATGAAGACATATGTGGTTTAAAGTGAAGGAGCAGTAAAGACGACGATAAAAATAATATTTAAATATAAAATAATATTTAGTTTTTTATTTGTGTTGCCAAAAGTGCCCTGCGGTTAACTACATCGTAGCTATATGAGCTTTGTTATTGTGTACTCAATTTCATTTAACAATTTTAAATGTATCACAAAAAGTTTTTGTTTAGCAACACTTAGCTAAAATTGGTTATAGTCTTCCATTAACCAATTTTTCAACGCATTAAATTATTATTAATATGTACATACATGTACATTAATTTCAGCTCATAAAATTGTAAACATTTCGTTGAAAAAGATATATTGTACACAAGAAAAATTCGATTAATGTTCGTTTGAAGGTCTTTAGAAAAACACGTCATTAAAAAATAGTCATTAGAGGAAACGTTATACTTAGCTTTCTTTGGATTTTGTGTGAGAAATATCATTCAAGAACCACTTGAAAGGAAGAGGACATGAGATGCCAAAAGATACTTGTGAACGAGAAAGTGACGATTGGAATCAAGTGATGAAGTGAAATTGTGTTCAGAGAAGACTGGTTGCTAAACTGGTTACAAGGCAAATTATCTTATCTGAACGAATTAATAGCATAATTTGGTAGGAAAATCATTATTATTATTATTATTATTTAAATAGTGGATCATGTTCGTTGAAACCTAAAAGAAGAAGAAGAGGAAACATTTTGTATTAAAATCTTCAATTTCATTAAAAAAATCTTCCTAAAGATGGAAACTGCTTTTTGCAACTACTGTCCATATTATCCGTTTTTCTTCTTCTTATGTGGAACAACCATTTCCAAGCTTTCGAGTGCTTCCGAGTACAAACTCTCGACGGACTGAAATGCTTATACTGTTGCTGCTTTGAAATGAAAACATGAACGAGAGCCACAAAGGAGTTTGATGAACTTCGACAACAATAAAGAACTAGAGGAAAACAAAAAAGAATTGGTGAATTTTTTAACGCAAGATATATTTTTTTGGTTCTTTTATGAGCGAAAACCTCTGCAGTGTTGTACTGTTACCAAAGCAACTGAAGGCCAGGTAGTGGATGCCTACGAGGCGATTGGAGGATGAGGTAGAAGGTAGGAGGAGTAGTTAGTAATACTAAGAATTATTGGTATTAGAAGCAGTGGGATGTGGATAGAAGAAGGTAGGAGGAGGGTACGTTTTTTAACTGTCACACCTATATATTAACTGGGACATTCGTGTGAAACGCTGAATTTTTTTCTGGTCCCGCCGGAGAATTGAACCCGGAGCGATTGAGAACGATGACACCTGTTTAGCCATCGGAGCGGAAGGAAATATTTTTTATTTTCACATTTTCCCTTTCTTTCAGTATTTTTTATTGCTCAATCATAAGTAGAATGACTCGGTGGCTTCGTCGCGAAGGAACTCTATCCTACTTTACTTTGACGCAATGTTTTTGGAATCCTCACAATAATCCCTGTGAAACAATAAGTCAAATCAGAATTTCGACAAAGTAAAGTAGGATAAGTGGGTTCGATAGAAACTCAGATTATTTGTAAAAACATTTTAAATACTTCCAAAGATATCTCGTTGTATTTCAGAGCGCATACCATTTTTCTATTTTCGATATTTCGGGAGCTCTATTGTGCGTTTAGAAACCTAGATTGGGTTGTTCAGTGCATCGCTACAGAAGCGTGGGTAATGAAATATCAAGGTAGAAATTGTAAGAATTCTCTTTTGTGTTTCTGTTACCGGCAAAAATAAAGGAAATTGCGGTGGGACAGATGTCTAAAGTCCTTATTTTTTCATGATACGCATCGAAAACGAGCAATTTATTTATTAAGTTTAATCAATGTCGCGCGTTTCATATTTCGATACTTGGATAAATCTTTTGTCCTTCTCTCGCTATTGTGAACCGGTTGTAACGCAGACTGCGTGGACGACCTGAGGGAAGATTTCGAACACGTGTTTTTTGGATGAAGTTCTCTTTACGACTTGGACAACCGCAAGTTCATTTATCTGGACTCACTTTTTCCAAGAGAGCTTCGAAATTATATAAAAAATAACGTGTGTCATAAATTACTGTTTCGAATGTGGCTATTCATTGTTAAGACAATGAGACTTGGGATACGCGGCTAAAGTTCTTGATGAATAAATCTGATCACCCGGAATTTCTTTTTCATCCTTTTGAACCGAGGAAGCCATTCGCTGTTTCGTCTAAACGCTTTTAAAGTCTATAACTATTCGTTTAACGATTTACATATGTTTTTAATGTTTGTTAAAAACAAAACAAAAAATAAACTGTTCAACTTGATTGATTTTTTCCCTTCTTAAATTGAAATTTTTTAATATACTTATTTTTAATGTTTTTTTTCTTTTTTCGATAAAGTAGGTAAACATTTGTGGATAGACATAAGCTGTTACGGACTTTTTTGTAGAACTATTTGAGTGACGTGACAATATTTTACCATTCATTTTGCCAGTTGTCACCTCTCTCTAAACATTTGGGCGGCGTAAGGGAATATTTCTCCCGATTTTATCGACATTTTTGGTCAAAATCATTTTCTATCTTTCTTTTCACGCACTTTGGAAATAAAAGTTAGGTTATGTTCATCCTGGACATCTTAACCAACATCCTTGCCAAATATTATCACGATTAGTCGTGATCAAGTAACAAACAAACAAACAAACAAACAGACAGACAGACGCATCTGTATCTTAGTAGTATGGAAGGATGAATCACGACGAATAGTGAAATTTTTTGTGCGACCTTTTAATGAGACTCCTCCTCCTCGTAGGGTTACAAATAGTTACGTTGTGTGAATTGTGTTAATGAAACCATCGCAATAAATATTATGAAGGGTCCAATTAAATTAGTATGATATATTTAAGTGTTGTTTTGATACGTAGTATATTATATTCATTAATGAACATCTGTAACCTTGGAAATACCTAAAATAAAAATACTGACGAGTAATCCATAACCTCAAAGTCTGAGTGATCGACAACAGCGCTTGGGCGAGGAGGACGTGAACTAAAGGACGCGAGTGTCTAAGTTTGTTTCTATGATCTACTCGTGAGCACGAGGAGAGTGTGTGATGTTACATCGTCCTTTGCTATAAACATATTCGTTCTTGTTGACTTGTTACATTGAAGGTTCGTGTTTTCCTAAGAGCTCACGAGTAAACGTATCTGTGTAAACAGATAACATGTGTGCCTCAGACTCCTTAATATTCTAAGCGCTCATCATCGAGTTCAGTGTACGTGCCCATCAACATAAACGGCTCTTAAAACAACTTCAACTCTTTATTAAGCTTTTAGACGTAAAGTAATAAAAAAAGGAACCGGAGACGTATAATTAATGTTTTATTGTTTAAGTATAAATAACTAACTTTATTGTAAAAAAGCAAAAGTTACAAACTGCGTAATTTACTCTGCGGAACAAGCGAGGGACGTATTCCGTCGTATCCGATCGAGGGCCCTAATATATCACCACACTCCTAAGATAACAATAAAAAGTTGGTATAATTTTAACAGAATACCAAGAAATTTGTGTTAACAAAACAGAAAAATGTTATTTCACTAGTACATATCATATATTACTCGCGAAATATTGTGTATAAATTAAAATAAACTGATATCGAGGTTAATTATTTCAATAGCCGTGAGCCGCCCGTAGGCCTAGAGAGCCTAGAGATCCTCCTATACATGAAATCCGTCTGCACCCGATCCGAGTGAGGAGGATCTGGGGTTACGTACTCAGCCGATTCAGCTGATTTAATAAATAGAAATAAATAAATAGAAGCGAAGAAACATGAATTTGTGTCGTGTTAAATCTGAAGGAGAATAATTCCTTCAGTGGCATCTCATGTATGTGTCTGCAGAACATAAGTGGAGGTTTATTGACTGCTTCAGTACGCATGTGAAAGTGTGGAGAAGAAATGGCTTTCTTTTCCTTCCGACTGTGCAACGAGTGGACTTATTAAGAGTGTTAGTTTGTATAGATTCTTTCTCGATCTCTTCCCAAACTCGAATGAAATAAAATTTCACCTTCTCCAATTCTAGTGAAATGTTTGTTGGTGCGTACGAGATACTATCTATAGCTTCTATACCCGAGTTCGTTGCAACCTCTTTGGTATTTGTTACAGGTTTGCATATTAAACTGCGAGAGAATTCAATTTAAATTTTCAATTTTTGGCTAAATGACGCGTTGGCTGTCTAACTTGTATAGATGACATTGTAGACTTCAGATGCCCTTATCACATTAACGCCTGTAAGTTTAATTATTTATTTAATTTGATGTAATATAATGGACGTTAATTTTAGTAGAAAAAGAATGTTTGATCTCTTCGTCGCATTGAGGAAGGCCATTGCTTGGCTCGAAAGAGAAAGTAGCTCCTAAGAAGGAGTCAATGACTTCTGAACTGTCACTTCTCCTTGAAGCAAGGAGCTTAAAGCAAAGCGTCCGAGGGCTTACGAGCTACAGCGAGTGAAAGGGAACTTCCTTTCGTGCTCTTTTGCATCATTGAAGATCCTGCGGGTCTCCCTCTCCTTTGGGGTAACGGCTGAATGCGACCAGGTCAACAATTTCTTGTGTTGCGTTCAACAAAGTGATGATTCTCAACAGGCTTGAGTTTACCTTTTTTAAATTATCATTAATCGCTATCCGTTGAAAAAACTATATTTGTTATTTAGTATATTATACAACAATAAAATTTAAAATATATAAAATAAATAATTTCATATTTATTCGACAAAACTCATATATTCATATTCATTATTGAATTCGTATTTTTTATGAGTTAATTTCATTAAGATTTTCGCGAAAAACGTCTTCATGTCCACCAATGCCTTTTTCTACCTTTTTCTTAAGTTATTAGATAACATGAGCACTTTCCGTGACTACGAGGAAGAATATGTTATTTGAACGCAGGAAGCAGAAAATATTTTAACTCTTCTATGTTCTGTCCAAACTTACTAGAATGAAGTTTATTGTGAACTTACACATCGGTTGAGTTCTTGTGTCGAGCAGAGGATAAAGCGTAATGTAAGCGAGAGATATTGGGTTTACTTTTCCACGTGAAATACAAAACTACTTCTAACAATGAAGAAATAACTTCTTTCTCATAAACCGGAGAACGACGACCTACTTGCACCTCTTGGGTCGGCAACATTGAAAATACAAAGGCATTTTAGTGACCAGTTGAATGGAATGATACGGGTTATCAGTGTAAATGAAATAGACTACGGCAGTTAATAGGATTGAGATTTGGTATGGTCTACGAAAAATTACAGTGGAAAAGGTTTGTAGGTGATTTTCCTTGCAGCACGTTTAGAAAAGAAAATATTTGAAACACAAACCATACAGGCTCGTTTACACAGGAGGATCGATACAAGTGTTTTAACATTTCGATTACTAACTCGAATTGGATAGAGGTGGAATGTTGTAAACAAATGATGTCAACTTTCTTTGATTTTCACCGAGACTTAGTGGAAAACAAGTCGTATTTCAAATATGGAAAATGTGATGCCTCTCGGAAATGCTCAGAACAAAAATCTTCCGTCTTTGGATGATGATGTCAACAATTTAGCATTTCAGATGTTTCAACCCGGTGCAAAAACATTGAGAGAGAAAATTCATTAAAATATCGAAATACGACTTGGGCGTAAACACATCCGTGGAATCTTCTGTTTTGGATGGTTTTCGGGAACATTTTTCTCCAAATGTTCGTGCAATTAATATTGAGATGGAAGTATTTTGCTTAAATTCGAAATTTGCGGGACAGGACATCATCCGACTTGTGATGGAACGAATAATTTTAATATTAGTGTACACTCTGTGAATGAAGGTTAGGTTTTCGCTTAAGGTTTTATTTACTAACTCGCTTTGCGATCCACATTCTTTGCAATCGAGAAAAATTTGTTTCGTGAAACGTTTTCGTGTATTTATTTTAAATTTTGTCTGCAAATATTTTGCTTCGTTCTGACGGAGATGCGTTAATTTCCGGAAGCATTTTTTGTTTGTTGCCACGCTGCAGTTCCCATCTTTCCTTTCCTATCTATTCTTTGTTACGTTGAAAATGTGAATTACTTATTGCCTCTTGTGCGTCTAATGTTACCAGTAAACTGCTTTGGCTGCAAACCGACTCATAAAAATAACGTTTATAGTTTCTTTGTTTTATTCTAGCAAATAAACTTAAATGAAGTAAAACACACTTCGTGGAATTCAGAGCAGTGTAATTCTAAAGGAGCAATATCTCATCTACAAGACTGTCACAGTGTAAATGTTGTAAAAGGATATATCACTCGGGATTTTCCTTCAGGTTCAAATAAATGAAATGATTCGAATGATTCATTAATTTAGACGATGTATTCTTTATGTTAAAGTTTCATCTTTATTCTGTTCATTCTTTAAAACGAATTCTTAAAATTCGAGGAAGTGTATCTTAATAGGATTTCTGTATCTCAATGGCCAGAATATGAAGACGCTTCCTAATTAACATAATTAATCTCTTGCTAAAAAGACTCACTGTGTCATAAAAAAAGAGATGAAAGGGTTACAGTTGCTCGTCCGTGTTCCGATGCGTCCGTTCTGATGGACGCGCTGCTGCTTGTTGTTGATTTTCCGGTCGAGGAAGGGTTCGATAGCGAACTAAGAAAAATGTCGATTTTTCTTTCCCATATTTTCTATAATTGATGGAAAACTATTCGTTTTACCTCAAATATGAAGATGATTATTATTGTAGTTTATCTATGGAATAGAAAATCAATCAGAAAATATTTGAACTCGATCTGATAATGAATTTTCCGTAAATGTTCACATTTTACACCTTCGAGAGAGGCTACAGGGGGATTCTTCGTGACTTTTGTGAAAATGATCTATCTGTAGTGTGGATCTAATCATTAGGGAAAAATTCTGCATAATGCCAATTTTTTTTACCAAAATCGATGTTTTTGAACCTTCATTGACTGGGCTATAATCACATGAATTGTTCACTTCGATATAACATTGATTCTATTCAGATTGTCTTGACATGTATACTTGAAGGCCAAACTAGCATCGAAACATTGGCCATGTATTACTGAATACTAATAAACTACTACATTAAAACTTGATTGTCTAAAAGAATATTCGCATAATTATTGTCCTTCAAGTATCACATGAATTGTGTTACGTTGCATGTAAGAGGTTGTGAACTAATCACGTTTTAGTATTACAAATCTTACTAATTGTTCCCTTGTTCATTTTTCGTTGTTGTTGACTATCATTAGTGAAAATAATTTTCACTCACAACATTTCGACCGTTGCGTGCGTCATCGGCGTATTTCTTGTCGTTCCTTGATGTAGGGAGGGAAAGTTAAAAGTCTGCTATCACTGTCCGAGCTTCTGTTGTAGGTATCATTGAACAAGACTTCCACTTAGTTTATCTGAAGGTTTCATGAATCTTCCTTACATCATGAGCGTAGGAAACTTATATCAGCGATAACTTATGGAATGGTTTTATCATTGAAAATTGTTTTCAGTTCTGATGTGTCTGTAACACTTGCCTCAGAATGTGCCGATATATTAAGTTCATATAGTCTCGAGGGAATGATGTTACGAAATCTCATTTGCAACTATAACATTCTGAATCTGTTCTTGTGTTCGATGCGTGCTGAAGCTATACACTATAACAGACTTTTCCTAATGATATGCGATATGAGAAATTTCGTCTCATCAGTGTATAGTTCGATAATAATTTGTACATGTAAAATAAATTTTTTGTGTTAAATTACAAACATATTTACATTATATTAGTATTATAACTCGCAGCTAACTTTTTATCTTATCTAGAATTTTTTGCTAAAAATTTTGAATCGTTAGTCTCTGCCTTAGGACCCTTGATCGGAACTGACGGAATACGTCTCTTGTTTTGCTTCCGGAGAGTAAATTCATTTATTATCCCCCACGTGGTCATAAGCAGTTTGCAACTTTTGCTTTTTTGACAATACAGTCTATTTATGTTATTTATATTTATTTTCATCGTATGAGAAGGGAATGCGATCTTAGAAAAGTCCCGAGTGGTGTAACGCGGGAGTGACCAACGTAATGGCTGAAATATCTCTCAAAATAATGTCACGAAGGATAAGTTCGGAGGAGAAATATAATACTAATCAGATATGAAAGTAGATCTTGAGGAAGGGAAAGTTTAATTGCTCTCCTTTCAATTTCACGACTTCTACTGAAGCGGAATTCTTCTCGAAGGAAGGCGGTTTGTTCCTGTTTCACGAGGACACATTTTTATAAGCTGAGGGAAGAGTGTCCTCGCTAAGAATTCAAGAGCTAAAGCAAACGATAAATAAAAAAGAAAAGTTGACACTGTACCAAAAATTGATTAGTTTACCTCTGGTTAAGTTTTCTTGTGAAATATTTTTGTTGTTGCATATTTCAACATTTCTCACGAAAGTGATAATTTTTTTTTGTCGGAATTCTCGTATCGTTTCGTAGCGACAGTGAAATTTCAATTTTCTGTTCGTGACGCGCAGAATGGAAGAGAGAAAACGACTCCAAATATTTTGTTTCGATTTCTGCCGAAACAAAAAAGTATTTTCCTTTTTCTCCGTTGCGCTTTTTTAAAATTTCATGTTCTGTTGAATTACGTCAGAACTCCTGTCGGTGTCTCCGAAGAGCTATTTTTTTCCATAACGAAGTCAATTGAGTCAAAACGTTGAAATTTCGTCCTTCGGTTTTATGTCAATCGCAGTGACGTCATCTTATGATGCGAATCAGAAATGAAAATGTTTTCCCTACGCTTGAAAGTGTTAAGAAGCGCGTTATGGAAGAAGACTCGACCGTGAACAGAAGGCGGGTGCGTGAAGGGAAAGATTCGACTCCGGTTGTTCTTTAGGAAAGATGCACTCATGTACTTTGTACGAAATATTAAAAGAAACTTTGTTTAATCAAAATTTATATGGTAAAATTAAAATTTCACGTGTAAGTAACTACAGGTCTTGCTAAATAGCTACTTGACTTCTGTATTACGTTAAATAATTCACATGTGTCATTATTTCGCATGTTAAAAACATAATTTTTTAGTGTCTTGGACCAAATGTAAAAGTATTATAGGTGACATTCTTTTCTAAATTTATTTTCAATCCTAATTTCATGACGAAACTTTTCGTAATTTTTAGTTTTTGAATGGGATCAACAAGGTCTCTGTTTTTCTTTGAAGTAAGTCATTAAGGGTTGGTTATGGACTACGTTTTGGGCGAGCTGCAATGAGCCGCCTACTTAATGTGTCGAAGTGTCTCTTTCGAATTTTTCACGGTTATAGAACTTTCTATATGAGAACGTATAAAAGATATTTATCCAAATTTTTACCAAACAGACGTTGTCGCCTTTTTATCAGTATTTAATGCCTAGTACAAACAGAAAATTAAATTTTATGTCTTGAGCAGTTTATTCTCGACACAAATATCCTTTAGGCGATCCCTGATTAAAAAAAACTGGTTTTTGGCGATTCCAAATCCAGAAAAAATGGATTTTGGCGTAACGTCTGCCTGCCCGTGTCAGGTCTGTCCGCATTGATTCTGAGTAAATGGATATTTAATTCATATTTCGTATTTACGGTAGAATTTTCTTGTTCTCGATGCATGTGCTCTGTTTTTTACTTTAATACAAAGGGTACTTCACACGAAGGTCATATTACTCTTTTGAATGTTTCTCAAAAACTGCTCCAACGATTTTGATTAAATTTTCTGTCCGTAAAGTACAATTAGTACGCATTACATCCGCATTAGCGGTATTTCTCTTGAAAGTTTAATTTAGACGCAGTAAAATAATTTGTCTGCTGCACTTCCACTGTTTCAAGAGGTTTGAATAATTTTTCGCAAACTAAAATGAAATGATAATAATAAAATACATAGGAGGATAGCAATCGCACAGATACAAAAATACATCAATTTATTTCTGTAACGAAATTTCATTTACATAACGCTTTAACAATTGTCTTCACTCTATGCTGCAGATGAGAGAGTAGGGGGTGCAGTGATTTTTTTCGTCTAACCCTCGCTCCAGAGTCCTACGTAGCTTAGAATCTTTTACAATACGACTTGTGTTCCCTGTTCCCACCGCATCCTGAGCTGCGTTGTTTCTCGACCTTCTTTTGACCTTCAACCTGCAGCTCACTTGTTTAGCTATGGAATCTGTAATATAAGATCACAACAGTTTAACTTTAGACGAGTCTTTCTCTCTTGAAGCGGTCCTTACTTTCTTTATCATTATTCGAATTGTAATGGAACAGAAAAATTTGAGTAAAATAACGAAGAAAAAACATAGTTTATCGTCAGTTCATAATTTATTACAGACGATATTCCAAAATTTGACTCGTTCGAGCGAATGCGAAAGTTTTGATTTATGCATCTCGTCTCACCTCAAAGGAAAACGTAAAATTCTTTTTTGTCTCTCAAATGTCCTATAGATGAAAGTGACGTAAAGGAAAATTTACTACAAATCAAAGTAAACTTCCATCTCTTTCATCATTTAATAGTTGGCTTTTTTTCTCAAAATAAGACTCAAGTGTTGTGCACTATCAATTATAATTGCAATTATTTCATTTAAATGGCCGGCGAGGTATGTTTTTTCAAGCAAAGTCACAAAAAGTACATGTGACTTTGTCGCTTTTAAGATATTCCGGTGATTTTATTCTACCTACGCCTCGAGTACGATCCATCGATGGAACATCGTCGAACAACGCGAAGATCAAACAGAAATGTGGGAACGGAAAAGCAATAAACATTTTGTGACTTGCATTGAATATTGTGAAAGTTAATGGATTTGTTCGTCCATACAAGAGTTGTGGATGCGTTTCATGCAAATGGAGGAATGTTGCAGATTTCTTTCGTGAACACTGAAGCGGTAATTTAATAAAACAAACTGATTATTGTTTTCTATACATCTAAATTCCTAACATACTTTGCGACGTCTTTCCTCTTGTACAGCGAATTCTTTTTCAAAAATTAACAACACCAAAATTCTTACGACTTATCTCCTCGAATTCTTAGTTTGTCCTTTTACGAAATAACATGTAGGAATTACTTACTTCTTTAGCTTTTGATGTTTTAAAATACATCGACCTGAATCCCTGACAACGAAATCATTGAATGCAAATAAAGTTTCATTTCATTAACAACAATAATAATAATAATAAACAACTTTATTGTCAGTTATATAACAAAAGCGGTTGCAAACTGAGCATGAACTGAGTTGCTCTCCGGAAACAAGCAAAGGGACTCTTCTTTCAATTTCGATCAAGGACCCAAGGGCTGCAGTGGCCAAGGATTCAATAGTTATACAAGAAAATATTTAATAAATCTGAACTGTTATCAATTTATATTTATTCTAAAATGAATCGTAGATAAAATGTAGTCACAATTCGAGATTAATAATAAATTTTTTTATGTCTATTGATAAACCACTTTTACTTCCCGGAGGAAAAGAACCGAGAGCCGTGATGGGTTTTTTTTTTTTTTTTTTTTTTTTTTTTTTTTTTNCACAAGTTTCTAATTAATTTTCACACATATTAATGGACCCTTTGGGTTTTATGTCTCCCTTCTTCATTTTGAGCTTCAAGGGCAACTCGAATTCAAGAGCATTACTTTTCTTAAGATCATATTCGTACGTTTCTTGTGTTTTCTTTCTACAAATTTGGCAAAACTCGTTGAAGTATGTGATAGAAAATGTTAAGGACTTGGTTCATATAATGATTCTTATATTTGCTTTGTCAACTGTCAAGTGAAAATTGCTCTACGGATCGGGTCTCCGACTAGAGACATCCCACTGCACGCACTACCCGCCTCGACGCACCAAAGCCCTTCCCTACACGAGCTCAAATAAGCCGGCGGAGCAGGAGGTGCCGGGAAAAGGTAGTGTCTATAGTGGCAGGCGAGAGGCTTTCAGGCAGGCGAGGTTTCCAACGGTTAGGTGGAAGAGAGCCTCTGTGCCTCAGTGCCTCATGGCCTGAACCTCCTTTTGCCAAAAAGCATAAAATAAATAGATAATAAAGAAATACGTTGAGAGTTGAAATATTCTTATATTTGTTCAATAATATCATTTCTTTTGCTCTTTTACTCTTCTCGTTCCATTTTCCGCTTTCTGTTTCGTTTCCTCTATTGTTCGTAGCTCGATGAAACCGGATGTAGTCACGGAAGAACTCTTCTCGCATTAAAGAATTATGTATTTCCTTCTGCATCGTAATGTACTCATATTACAACCGTATCGCTTTCCATACACCGCGGGGCGATGAAACTCTTTTTTTTTCCCTTCTCTTTCAATGAATCACGTTGAATGGCGTTAGTGACATGAGCAAGTTGCAATAATGTCTTCGTTACCTCATCACATAATAAATTTCACATCACATTATCTTTTGAGTGTTCATTAAATGGACTTAAACTTTGCGAAGGATCATAAAAATATAAAGTGGCCACGTAATCAGATGTTTTAGATTGGAGATAAACATTATAATAATAAGATTACGTTATAAATTATATGCGAGGAGTATAATGACAGGTGTGTTAAAGTTCGTTACTCTATGCGCGGACTATCCCTTGTTTCGATAACTTTAGGTCGCGTGTGAAAATGGCTGCGAATCGAACCCGGGACTCTTTCCTTTGATCGCAGGGGCGCAGCCGGTCGTCGCTTTTCTCACCGAAAAGTTATCACAAGTTATTTTTCGTCAGCAAAAGGATGATTGAATTAACTGAAAGATGGATGATGATTAATATAGAATTGGGATACATTTTGACAAATATTGTTATTATAAAGTTAATTGTCTCACAATTTTTCTCGTCTCTTCTGGTGATTGATGGTTGATGAGAGAAATCCTCTCCGAAAGAAGTGCGCTTCGGTAGAGAGAGAGGTGTTGACCACTACACCATCAGTCTTTCGGTACAGAAAGCAGCAGCTCCGAGTTCAATTTCAAATTATGTCCGTAGGTAATTATTAATTTCTAATTCCACATCCTTAACTAAGTCTGTTATATTTTGTAAAACAAACAACACTTAAACGGGTTACTCTTCTGTATTTTCAATACAACTCATTCCCTATTGCATACATTCGCTATTCAAAAACATTACATCTATACTCCAACAGTGTCAACTTACCAAAGAGTAACACACATTACATTGTCCTGTGCATAACTTTATAACAGTTCTGAGAACAAAGCATTATGTGGAATTTCTCCTAGTGGGCGTCTCTGTAGGTTGGGAAGACTGGAAAGAGCCTGTCATTTGCTTTCTTCAGAAGGGAGAGACAAAATTATCTCGCCAACTCGCCCAACGTTGCTTGAGTGTTTTAATTAGTCTTTTTCAGTTAGTTGATTGAATGCACTTCAGGAATCGATGAATGGTAAAATTTCCAACCACAAAGGAAAAGGAAGCATTTATAGATGATATCCTTCTCTTTGATACGTATTGATTTCGGCTTTTTCCAGCGGAGCGTTCTCGTGAAAAGGCATATAGGATCGTAGAGGCAGTTTCAGGTAATTTCACAAAGTTCTTATACATTTCTGTCAAACGATATGATTTGTATACCAAACATCCAAACAGTCATACATGTTTGTACATTAGAATTTTGAAATGAAGTTATTATCAAATTCAGATTAACCCGATTATTGATTTTGACCTCTCATTTTCATGAAGCAGAGTATTAATAAACATTTCAAAACCTTAATAAACTGAGTTCTTACCAATTCTTTTCCCAGTGGAATCAATTACTATTACACCAATTTACATCTTGATTTGTGTCGATAAAAAATTACCGTTGTGTGCGATGTAGATTATATCCTGCGTTAACTAACCACTCTACTTAACTAGAAACATTGTATATCATGATGAGAAAAAGTTCAGAACATGAAACTCGAGTGAATTGGAGTAAAGTCTAGAAAGAAGGCGATTTTTTGAGGAAGAGAAAAAAAAGAAAGAATTGGAACAGTTGCTGTGAAAGAAGGTATTTCTATCGGTGAAGCCGTCCGAAGTGATCCGTAGCGATATTTGTGTCTCTGGTTATGTTGGCAACACATTCCAACTTCGATTCAATGCATTCGAAGAAGAGCTGTAGTGGCGCTGTTCTGTTATTGTTTTTCTTTACAACAAATAGTCGCTTCTCGTACTAATATTAATGTTGGTAATTTGTGTTAGGTAGTTTGTCATATTGCAGCATTTTCGGGACTTTGAGTGAAGCTACTCAGCGCAGAGAGGAAATGACTCAACTCTTCCGTGTCCGACGGTCACGTGCTCTTTGCCTCGCCTTCAAAATAGCAATTACGTAAACGAAATTAAAATTAAAACATCGTATATTTCTGTTACAAGACAGAGATGAAAAGTATATTAATTTTATTTTCCCTCGATATAAACTCAATAGATTGATTTGCTCGCGGTATATTTTCACCTTTTGTTACCACATTCCCATTTCATTATCTATTTCTCTGAACTCTCAGAATTTAAAATTAGTTTACAATTTACAATTGTAGTATTTTGAAAATTGGAAGTGTAGCGTGATATTAATGCTTATTTATGCTAATGGACAGATAGTTGGGTTAGCTGGGTTTACCAACAATTTGGCCCATGAGTAGAAGTAAGTAATAGTTAAGAGTTATTGATACTAGGAGCAGCAGCAGCAGCAGGAGAGGGATTCGCTATATACATGAACTGAAGGGCATCGATGCGAAAAGCTACAAATTTTTTTGCCCCACCGGGAATTGAACCCGGGATGACTTGGTGATGAAGAACAACGCTACCACCTGCACCATCAGACGGGAGACATTAGTTGATGGGATGTTAAGAATGTTATGAAGTCCAGTTATCCCTCACAGTGCATGTTCCCTCTACATTTTCCAAGTATATGATTTCCAGTATTTTCGATGCACGTATAGTAACATGAAATTGACGGGATCCTAATCTGATCTCTGGTGACCTCAGAGATATTCGTTGATAACTTCGTGAAAAAGAGCACGCTATCGCGCCATTCCGTAATCATGGACACAACAGTGTATTATTTTACAATATACATTTGTCAGAACTTCATAACACCTTTCACTTCCGAATTTCTTATCATTTTCATTGAAAGCACCTCGACGCTGCTTCGACTCCACAAATACATCGATACGTAATCGAAGTATCGAAATACAATCGAAAACGATCGAGTTGCTTTCATGAAGAGTCAGCAGCGTCTTCATTCTTGGAAGTCTTTGGAATATTAAAAATACATTAGTGATAGATTCGGATCAGAAAGAAATATTTTTCTACCAAACACACCATCTTGACATTATCACAAATTGTAAAAAGAAATATAATGATTCTATTATAAAAAAAGTAAAAAATTATATTATGTAGGAGGAGTAATGACATATGTCTGTATATTGAAGCGTGTTCGAAAGTATGAGTATATTTCTGTAACTGTTTGTAAGCGAAAATGTGTTTGTGTATGTATGTGAACAAACGCAGATGAGAGCCTCATGTAGATAATTCATTTCTTTCTCGTTGTAACCATGTGTAATAATTTTTTAAGCATTTTATTCCGTGTGTGTATTTTATAGATATTTTTATAGATATTGATGTATTATTTTTTAACTTCGTATTATTTTATTATGTATGTATTCTTTTCTATCTGCCACCGAGCATTGCTCACTAGCAGACTAATAAATTATTATTATTGTTATTATTAAATGTAACAGTTAAAGAGATCGAGAGAGTGCGATGTTTATTGAAGATTAGGGAAAAAGATGAATTGAAAGAAGAATTTAGGTTTTAATAACACAACAAAACGTCTAGTGCATACCAACATGTCAAAAGCCTTGATGATGATTGTATGTGAATCGAAACATTGGCAAGTTTGATGAGAATTTTAATTTTTTATTTCGAGACGTAATCCCAAAAAATTACAATTAAAGTAATTTTCATTCAAAATAAAATAAGATTCTAATTCTATTAATGTTGTATATATTATACCTCTTCGATGAAATATTTTTTTAGTTGAAACTTTTAAACAAGCGCCAATGATATATACTCAAAGTTATGATACTTTCACTGAAATTATTCAATATGGCTGCTTGACACGAATTGCCAACCTCTACGAAACAAATCCTTGAAACTCACTCACGCGGGCAAAACCTATTCAATAGAATGGGCACTGTTAAAGAAGAAATAAGAAATGTTACTACTCGAAATCACGAAACCAGTGAATTTACTCTCAAGTTTTACTGAAAATTTCAGGGAAAGCGTGGTCACAAAGAATTTAAGACGTAGTAGTCACAAAGGCGACTGTTTGCTTTAAAGAAATAGAAGTTGATAACGCAACAGACAAAGACAGTAGGGAATGGAATGCGAATGCATTTAATGGGTTGGATTGTGTTGCGAGAAGAGAAGGCGAGGTACCCGTATCATTACTCTTATGGAGGACGGCGATGTGAAAGTATTGGTTCTATACCAACACCAAGTCAGTTAAGCTGACTATGAATAAATAAATAAATATATTAATAATTTACGGTCAAGAGAGCAGCTGTTACACACTGCGTATGACCACATTGAGGACAATAAAGAAATTTACTGCAACCAATAAGCAAACACACAGAGATAAGAGTAAAATTTTCTCTTAGAGGCAAAATGAGTCTAGTCTACTCCACTGCATTTGAGATTCAGCCGAGGATCGCATAATGCGACAGTGGATTCTTTGATATGCTGATCATCACCATATGTTACGCATTGAGTGGTAAGAAGTAAAATTTAAATTTTAGTTCTTACTACCTGACCCGACAGACGTTGTCCTGTACAAATTTCAATAAATTTGTTTGTGATCGCTTTGTGAAATTGTGAAAAGCTGGTTGAAATGTGTAAACAAAGTCAAAAAAAATCATTGTATCTATTGACAATTGTGGCTCTATGGATATTCAATTTGAGGAGGAGTACATTCAGAGGTAAGCAAATGGGAGATTTCTCATGCGAGATGAATTCTATCGGCAGAGGCACATCACATCGCCGCAATGCTGGGAATGTGTGATTGCGATTCGACTCATTAGTTTTGTTGTTTCATACTTCATAACTCGCTTCGTATTTCGTAGGTAAATCTGTGATTTCTTTTAGATTAATTCATTTCATGAACTCGCAACAGAATCGCAATTCAACTGAAACGAAAAAGAATCGACCAAATATTTCGTTCCTATCGTCAATTATGATCAAGAGTGCGGAAGACAAAAATTATGATTTTTTTTGCAATTTGTACGAATTTTCCGACTTTCCTCGTTAATTTCCCGAATTTTTTTCTTTCCGTTAAAACTTTATTCTGACTATTAGGAACATTATAAAAAAAATTAGCCAAATTGGTTCAGCCTTCTTCTCAAGTAATGCGCTTGAGACCAACAAGTTCACTTTTTTTTTACATAAAAGCTCAACTAATACGATGAATTTGTAGAGATAAATAATGATCCAGTCGCACACTTTCGGAGCCTCTGCGGTTCGTTAACGAGGATTCTGATGTAACGAAATGATAAATGAGTTTGTTAGCAAATTACAGATGTCGTACAATGCCCAGTATTTTTTATGTTCATAATAAAATCCCACAAAGCTTTACCAGCGCACCTCATAGCTTTTAGTGCAAAAGGTACCATTATGACGTGCTGAGTCATCGCACGACTTTATTTTAGAAAGAGGAAGACCATGAGACCAACAAAGTTGGAGGTGCTAGTTAGGAAAAACCCCGGTTACCTAAACTGAAGTTATCCAGAGTTTGGACACCAAAAGAAGCAAAGATGGTGGACTCGAGTGGTGTTTCAGTGCAGCCACCACCAATATTTTAGAACAAAAACCCCGACACTCGTTAAGACTTTGTTGTCGTTTGATATTAAAATCACTTACACGTCACTTACGGGTGTACCAACTCTATGGAAACAACAAAGAAAGAACAGTGAAATGAATTTCGTTGAAAGTAGATTAAAAAATTAAGATTTCTCGAATAATTTACACAAAGTATTTTATTAATAGGAATATTAATTTGGTGTTACTCTACAAAGGATACAAAAATAGTATTTTGAGAACAGGCTGTACTAGAGATATTTTGCCAAGTTTGGTTGTAGTGAATACGACGTATAAGATGAAAAAAATATGACTTTTTTATCGTTAGGAGTATGTTGGAATGATAAATCCGCCTCTGCCTTCCTTGACCAGTCCTTGACCAGAATTGATGGGATCGTCCCTCGCTTGCTTCCGGAGAGTAAATAAGTTCACATTGTCCTCCACATGGTTATACACTGTTTGTAACTTTTGCTTTTTTCACAATAAAGTTTAATTTAAAATATCAGGAAGTCGAGTAATATACGACCGCCCAGGGGACTTACATGTAGTAAGTACGTGTTTGGCGAACACGAGGCCCCGAGGTGAGTATGGCATTACTTCCACTTACTTGTGTAAGGCTCCTTCCTTTCTTTCCTGACCTTCCTTGGTCACCTCTTCTTTTCAATCCTGACGCTATTAGGGCTAGGGTATCTTTCATTTTCCTCTTTCTTCTTCTTCTTTTTTAATAAATGTTTTAAGTAAAGTCTTGAGATATGTTGGGATTTGAGTTTTGAGTTGTAATTCAGGAGGGTTTTTAGTGGGGTATGACTGAGTCATTCGGCGAGTCCCACACGCGGGGAGAGTCATGTTGGCTCTCCCTAGTGCGTAACTGCATTTTCCCTACCTGTACAAGTTTTAAGGGCTCTTATGACCTTTGNATACGACATAAGGCGAATCATATGTGTAGGTTGACAGTTGTCCCGAATTTGGTAACTTTTCATACGGCAAATAGAGTATATTATTTCACTTTCCAACTGCATTCACCCGAATTCGAGAGAAGTAGAATATACACCGCTGTTAATAAGGCATTGAGTAAATGAAAACCGAATGAAATACGTCGTTTGAACGTAAGGCGAGCGCAGATTTCGGTGACACGCCATCGTGTCACATGACGTGAAACGCGTCGTCATTTGTCGCACGCGATCGCTTTTTGTCTTAGAAAAAACAAGAGAAGCGATCGAAGAACTTCTGCTGAAATCCGAAATGTCGCACTTCGAACCAGTTTCATATTTGATGCGTGACTGCAGAAATATTTGTTCATTTACCAGGATGGAAAATTTTAACGAAAGTATTCCTAAAAATGTTTCCGAACTTCTTTCTAATTTGTTTTCTCATTGACCTTCAGCATTGAGAGATAACGCGTTTCTTTTTTCGTCTGTCTTTACGGTTTCGTTTCTGGAATCTGTTGTTGAATATCATTTGTGTGTGTTGTCTTTACGAGGCCTTTATCGTCAAGAAACTGACCGACCAGCGTTGGGTGTAGAATTCTGTGAGGGTAAATTCCGAGAATGGAGCTTATCACACTTCTGTGGAATGTAAAATAGCAGTTTACTGGCGTAAGTAAATGTGTCTACGAAGAAATAATGCGTGCAACTTAACGTCTCCGTTTTATTCTCTCGTCTGTTCATATCGTGAATAGAAAATGGACGACAAAATTTCTTGAAAGATTGAGAGGGAAAAGATACATCAGAGTGCAAGTGCCAAGTTTTACAGAAATTATTTTCCTTACAAGTTCATTGATGCTATTAACCAAAATTAGCTCGCAGTGATGTCATTCATTTTTCAAGACTGTTGTCATTCTGTTAACGTTTATCTTCTTAGAAATTCTTGTCGATATGTTCATTTTTCTGTTCCACTTTCACTCGAACAAAAAGGAAAAAAATCTTTTGGAGAAATTGCGGATCTAAGTGTCATTCGTCATTTGGCGTGAAAGTTGTTCCCTGCCAGCAAACGTTATTTTGATGAAAAAGAAAACATTTGTTCGGTTTCTTCGTATCGCTTGTTCCAGAAAATGCGATTTGGTTAAACGTAAAAACAATTTTTCCTTAATATATGCATCCGGTCTGTATGATTCTTACGTTATTACACGCTCACGTAGTTTCTCTCAAGTCACAACGGGATCTCTTTCGGCAATATCCTCGTTTTCTGTATAATTCTTAAGTCATATACCTCTTCATCTATGTATAATTATTTCCTTCCAAAATTTCGACTCACTATTTTTGTGAATGTTTGCGTTAAGGTGAGTCCCTTAGAATCACTTTACCTAAACGCCAGAATCAAATGCTAGAATTCGGAAAAAGAATGTTTAAGGTTGGAGCTACTGAAGATGAATGACATGACTCCCGCTACCTAATGATCTGATAATGAATTTGTTAAGGCAGGCAATATATACACACACATTTCCCCCCCCCCAGGGGACATACATCTAGTANTGCTCCTTCCTTTCTCTTTTCAGGCCTTCCTTGGTCACCTCTTGTTCTTTTCGATCCCGACGCCATTAGGGCTAGGGTATCTTTCATTTTCCTCATTCTTCTCATTTTTTGTCCTACCCCTCATTTTTTGTCCCCCCTCCATTTGATGTATGTTGTGAGATATGTTTTGGTGTGTTGTAGATCAGGAGGGTTTTTAGTGGGTATGGTTGAATCATTTCGACGAGTCCCACACGCGGGGAGAGTCATGTTGGCTCTCCCTAGTGCGCAACTGCATTTTCCCTACCTGTACAAGTTTCTCGGGCTCCAATGACCTTTGATGCCGACATGAGCCGTAAAGCCCCACAAAAAAAAATTTTTTTTTCGCTCTGTAATGTTCGTAAATGTTGAACATTCTGTGAACGAAGAGTTTTTGTATTTTACTTGACTTCTATTTTTAAATGTTTGTCTGTTCTATTGTTGTTTTGACGTCATAAACATATCTCACCGGCCATTTAAACGAGATAATTTTCAATCATAATACATTGCGTCTTATGGAGAAAACACTCATTTTCAAAAAAAAGACGCACTTAAAATCACAAAAGTGATAGAAGTTTACCTTGATTTGTAGTAAATTCATCTATATTTGACCGGGCATCATTTTTTCCTTTGAGATGAGACGAGACGAGACGCACTAATCACATAGAAACGCTTGTGCTCAGCTCTTGTGCTTCATTGCAAACGAGTCGTGCGACTTCCTTGAATATCGTTCACTGATAGAGAGAGAAATTTAATCGTGTTTCTTCTTCGTTATTATTCACATTGTTGCGTTTCAAAACAATTGTACATCTCTGTGGTTCTTTCTTCTTCTTTTTTGTGTGTGTGTGTTGTGTGTGTTGTGGGGGGGGGGGAAGGGGGGTGAGTTACGGCTCATGTCGACATCAGAGGTCATTGGAGCCCTTTCTTCCTCATTACATCACGACACTTTTAACAAAAGAAGTTAATGAGAGTTTCAATTTCCTTATAAATACAGTTTTCCACATGACTTCCGATGTTAATATATCTTATCTTATACTTTATTGTGCCATTGCTATAGTACTCTAGATATCGATTAAATTTCTTTTTTACGCGTGTTCATTTATCTCCTTTTTGTATTTTAATAGTTTATTTCCTTGGCACTTTGGTTGTATATATTATCTCTGTGGCCCGGGAATGTCATTGATACCTTTGTTTTACTAATCTCGAATTTTTACTGCTCAAATATCTACAATTTTACTTCGTAATAATAAATGGACAACAGTATGTACTTATTAAATAATTTCTTTTGGAATTATTAAATCCGCCGCTGTTCGGAATTGATGGGATGGTCCCTTGCTTGTTTCCGAAGTGTACCTTAGTTTATTGCCCCCCACCCACGTGGTTATACGCAGTTTGCAACTGCTTTTTGGTCAATAAAGTTTAGTTTTTACGTTAGTTTCGTTTAGTTTAGACATCTTTCTTTAGAAATGGCGTCTGTCGAGACGGACGAGTCCTACGTCACGAACCTCCAGTCCTCCTCTTTCCCTTTGTCTTCTCTTCTCCATCGTTCTCACGCTTCTTGTGGTTGAATTTCTTCTGCACGTTGCTTAAGATTTGTATAATTTGTCTTCAACCGTGATGTTTCTTCTCGTCGTACAATATTAATTACACATTTTAATAGTTGTGAAATTAATCTATAGATTATTGCCTTCCTACGTTACATAAAATAAATCTGCAGTGGGAGGAAACGTTTTTCACATTGCGGAATTTCAGTTTACATCTTCGCTTGTATCAAACTATATCTTAGCAAAATCACATAGGTCGGGTTTTTTCTCCGGTTTTTCCTGAGATAAGCCCATTGTGCACGTGCCTAGGAGCGGAAGACTAATAAGATTGTTGTTATTTATCACAGTTTTTGAGTGGTTTTAATAGTTGTAATCAATTACAATGTTGTTTGGAATAACAAATTGACAACTGGACTTACATGCGAAATAATTGCTCTATAATTCTCGAAATATCGTGAAAATAGAATTTGTTACACATTGTTATTCTTTGTAATACAACAAGCTGTTCACTGTACGTATTTGTTGTTGCTATTATTATATTGTGTAAAATTCATTCAAAACTAACCGTACCTCTTGGACACATTCTTACAACCAATAATCGAACTCTGGTCTGAATATATCGACAAGTTGGCGTTACAGAAACTTTGTTGTTACAGAAACTTGACCTCTGAACGCGAGGATGACTTAGCTTCAAAATGTATCTCTCGTTTTCCATAAACAAGCGTGAATACTACATCCTCTCCACGAATTGTTTTTTCGGGTAAACAACGACCTTTTTCTGCTTCTTTTGTAAATATACTTCGTCCTTTTCTGAACGTGTTCAAAGAAAACGCTTTGCGATCACGGAACTCAAGTGACGACAATTCGATATTTTGTTAAGAGAAACTAAATAGTGAAACTATGTTCTGATTCATGAGATTTGAAATGTAGTACCTGGAACATGATGGCTTTGTTTAATCTTATTTCATTTCGGTTTCACTGAAACACGTGTGTCACAAACTTTTCATAGGAAGTAAACTTTGAATCACCGCCTCCCTCCTGGAGCAAGAGTTGACTCACGCGCGGAGATGTGCGAGTTAGTTGGTGTATTCTACTACAATCAACGTCCGTTATACAAAATCAGATTAAAGAACTAATGCAACACTTACGACGTTTCACGAACCAACAGTTTTGTTACAAAGAGAGGATTAACAGCTAGAATCCAGTTAGAGCACAAACGAAATGTAAAATCTGTTGAAAAAAGTATAGTAACCTCACATTGCATTAATAATGGTCACCTGATGGATTGGGATAATACATTAATATTAGACAAACGTTGCATAATAGGAATGATATTTATAAAAAATACGCACGAGAGTTAGTTTTTCTGTGAATGCGTAAATTCAATCTGGTATATAGAATATAACATTATAACATGTTTGTGTAGTTTCTGGTTTCTTCTGTAAACATATTTTGTGTTTAATATCACGTTCAATAGTTCTGTTGTTGTTATATTTCATGTTATGGTTTGAATCACGTGACGACGACTTCAACAAACAGTCGAAACGTTGAGTCTTTTATCACTATATATAATATAAAGTGTTCGTCCAGATATAAAAGGTCGTAAATCTTGAATTATTTATTTATTTAATCTATTATAAATGTAGATTACCGACAATGTGTTATAATGAGGTTACCAGTATTACCTNTCATAACGGAACCAGATACGTTCGTCTATAAAAAATTGATTAATTAAATCATCATCATTCATAGGAATAAGGAGTTTATTAATTTCTCTTACATTATTTTATTGTAATATTCCGTCCCTTAAGAAGCAACACAGCCCACGTGACGAAAAGCAAACTTTCCAGGAAAGCTCAAAAACATTACAAAAAATATATAATGAATTAATAAATAAACCTTTTTGTCGAACTACGTATGAGCCCTTGCGGGATAATAAACTAAGTTACATTTTAAGTAAATAATTAGCGACCGTTTTTAGCAGACAATTTATTTTTAGAGTTCAGTGGAAAAACACCACTAAGTAAAAAACAAGAAGTGTAGGAAACTTCGAATTTTTTTGAAAAACTCACGACGTTTCGGTTCCCATAGGCGCCGAAACATCATCAAGTGAAATACATTTGCGACTGAAAGCTCGAGTCAAACTGAAATACAAGAGACTAATTAATTACTTATATTTTACTTTTAGATGGACTGTTCATAAGTTATTTGTTGTTATATTTCACTAAATAGAACGTGTGACTTTTAGTGGAAAAAGATCACATCAGCTTATTCTGCAGTATTTTTGAGGAAGTACGTCGTGAGAAGATGCGAAATGCATGTTGCCATAGAGATACAAAATGTCTTATAGGCGATGGTGTTTCTTTAGCATTGACGTTGCATTCAGCAATCGACTCGTCTTGTATTGGTGAGATTTTGGTTCTGAAAAGAGTCTCCACAAATCTTCCGAGATGAAAGATGGAAAGAGAACGAGATGCGCTGCTGCTGAATAACTATTTGACAAAAAGTCCATTTACGTAATCGATGGATTCATGAGTTCATTTGTCTTCCTTTCGCGCAGAAAGTAGAATGAAGGTTTCCTACCGTATTCCACTTTCAAGAACGACTGAAGAGTTATTTAGGTTCCTTTAAATATTTATGAGGTTTTAAAAGCGATTATTGCAGAACTCGCGAACTTTAATATTTTGAGAGTTCGCACCGTTATTGTTAATGTTTTTTAAACTATTTATACTGGACTAGTAATGTGTTTTTTAATTACTACTTTTGAAATCTTACATACTTGTTTTTCTATTCATGTCAGAATATTATTGCATGAAATTGGGAGGATTTATAATTTGTGTCCCTCCTCCAACACTGCGTTCAATCCTTAGCTTAATTCTTGTAGTCCCTTCAATGATTTCAACATCTATAATTAATAGTGTTATTTCGGTGTTCTTAAATATGGTTAAATCAACAATCTGATTATTTCTTTGCCTCATGCCTCGTTTATGTAAGTTACAGAATGTATGAGATATTATTTAACATCCACACAAAACGCAATATTCGCTACTAATATTGTGAATTAATCAACTATTATATAAAATATCTTTCATGAACGACGCGCAAAATTCTCTTCAAAAACCAAACAGTTTCACCCAATTTCTCTAAGTTCCATAAATATTCTTGTTCCATAAGTTTTTGATTAGTTACCAAACATACAAACAGAAGAAAGAAAATTAAAAAAATAATTCGAAAACGAAATACATGGGTCGCAAGGGCTTCAACAACAACAATAGGTTTGAAAGCTCTGCTCTAAAAACTCTAAATTGCGTCGTGGATGTTTCTGTTTCGTTGCTAGGCAACTCTCGCAAACGGTTCGAGAGAAAACAGTTGTGCTGCGTAAGACGATCGTTTCGGAAGAGAACATTTTGCTCATTTGGGAACTTCTTCGTTTTGCCTGACGTTTCCCTTCCTGCCTTTAATGGATGTGTTTTTTTTTTGTTTAAATGCTTTTCTTGCGCAGTCATAACGTTTTCTTCTCGTAGCGTAACTCCTAAATTTGAACATAAATATTATCGGAAACATGAAACCTATTATTTTTAAACTTAACTATTATTTAAGTTAAATTGAAATTTCATTTCTTTTTACTACACCACCGCGTTGGATATGCACTTGTAGACATGCAAGCACTTTTGTGTATGGGAGCCTCCATTTGCGTTGTCAATTGCTTTTGTATGTTTGCTTGTGAACTATGGCAAATGGCAAATGGCAAATCCTTAACTCGAACAAATGTGATGTATTAGCCTCAAAATGCGATTCCGCTTTACTTCTTCTTAATTCTGTGCTTGAATAATGCATGTAGATCCCTCAATGGCGGCGGTCAAGTACGACTCTCTTTAATACGGATTCTTCTTTACTGCGGAAAAAGAGGTAAAACTTAAGGATGTAGAATTATCACTAAAATATCTTAAATAGACAGAGTAACATGTATTTATTCTGATTTCAACTTGAAAAACATATTTCACCGTCCATTTAAATAAAATATTTGCAATTATAATTGATGGTGAAATTCATTGCGTCTTCTGGAGGAAAAGACGAATTTTTGAATCAAGAAAGCGATGAAAGTTTACATTGACGGGTAGTACTTGTCTTACGCCTCTTCTATCTGAGAAAGGGATTTTTCTTTCTTTCTTTCTTTTTCCTTTGAATTACGAAACGGACGCGCTTCCCTGTCGCCGCCGTGTTGTTTGTGCTTAATGCTCTTTCGTGCATTTCAGGTTAGTCGAGCGAGTTCAATATTGTTTGAACTATATATTTAATTTATAGACTCAAATTAAATCATGTTTTTTCTTCCTAATTATTATTGTTGTATTTTATGACCGTTAGAATAATAATAATAAAGAAAGCAATTATACATCTAACACCTTAAGGAGCTATCGATAAAAATCGCCCGTCTCTTTGTATTGTGCGCTTCTCTGGACACAGGAACGGCATTTGCGTGTTTGGTGTAGGTCTTTCCGTAAATCATGAGGTAACTAACTTGATCTAAGAAATCATTAGGTTGTGAACAAACAGAGTCGTTTGCTGGCGTGACGTTCTCTAATGAAGCCTTGGCGCAGCTCTCTCTCGAGAGATAGAGGTGTGTTTCTCGCGAGTTGTAGATGGCGCACTCTCCAAAGAAAAACAAACACTTGGATTAAAATGTTTGACCTTTATATTGAAAGTGAGAATGTCTTGTCTCCGTGTATTTGCTCATTGACTTAACTTAGGGTACTTTCAAAACTCATTGCCGATGTTACGTAAAATTGTGATTTGATAAGACATTATATTCAGAATGTAAAAACATTACGAGAAATAGAAGTGTTTAAGTAATCTCAAGTTTTCATTCCATTTCCGATGGCAAATCAAAACTGAAATTTCTACCATAAGACGTGTTACATATGTACTTATATCTACGTTTAAGTAATGTGACGTTTCATAAAACATTAATAAATTTAACGTTTCTTCTTTGAAGTAAAAACCGTTTCGTAAAATGAGTTTAGACGATTTTCTTAACATTCAGCCTAAAAATAAATTTGACCTCTTGTGGAAGCATTCGTGCGAGTAATTTGTGACAAAGAAGAAGTAGAAGAGAGAATGTCAGCAGTCACGAAAGTTATCCATTCGCCAAAATTCTGGGACACATCTACTGTTATTGGTATTCCTGCTACTCTGCAGCGTTTTTGATTTATTATTTATTTACTGACTCATAAAATGTACATACTTTGTAGGTATGTTATTGACATAATTACATGTGCGTGGACTTGTGGGGAAACTTAAATTAAACAATGGATTTTTTTACAATAGCAGTTAAAAGCTCATTGTTGAAGAGAAAATACTCACATAAGTACAAAATCTTTTACTGCAATACCAAAGTAAAAAATGGATGTAAAAATATTAAAAATACAGAAACACATGAATAAAATAAAATACAGTCCGTACCATACAAGATTAAGCTCTGGAAAAGTATCCAAAGTTTCAACAGAATTAGAATACGTAACGTACAATAATAAAAGTTCTAAATTAAAAAAATTAATTAAAAATATAAAATTTCAAAATATTACGCAAAAACATGCCGTAGTTATTATCAACTTTCGAAAGAATAAAATTATTACAAATAATCTGACAATTCAAACTTAAAAAACGAAACTTATTAAAAATACAGGATTGAAAATACAGAACGAACATATTACAATTAATTAAAGGAAAACTTTTATTCCAATTTATTTATTATTCTTATTTAATGTATGGTAATATGTCTCTGTATTTTCTCATCATTTATGTTCATGAAACTAAATTGACACTTAAATGTTTATTCGTAAGGTTTCCTAATACCTCCCCATAATCATTTGTTGATTTGTAGATTTTCCGCAGCAGGTAGCTTATTAGCGAAATGGCGTCGTTCGGCTTTTTGAAGCAGTTAACCCCATAGACTTACATATAAATAGACCCAGCGATCTTATGGACCGATTGTCCGAAGGAGAAAACAAATTTTGTTATCTGTCTCTCTCGCACATGGAGTGGAAAGGGGGAACACGATTCTCCCTCTCTGCTGACTTCCGCGCACAAATACCTTCCCTCCTCCAAGCGGATGTGCGAGAGAGACAGATAACAAACGATATCTTCTTTCTTTGTGTTATCACGGACAACCAGAGCAGCAAGAGACCGTTGAGTCTGTTTATAAGTAAAGTCTACGGTTAATCCCCCCGTCCTGAATCGTTTTCTTCCACAATTTCATTCCAGCGCATACAATGTATTCAAAGCTCAGCTCTGCCATTGGCATGACGACAAGGGAACAGAGCGGCGGTATTTGCTTCCAGATGACCTTGGCCATTGTTTGCTTCCGCACCCACGTGCTCCTCGAAACGTTTGTGACCTTGGGGGGGGGGAGGGGGAGGGGAGGAAGGGGCTCTGATCACGCCTCTTTCTTCCGTTGTGTGACCGCGTTTTCAAAAAATCAAAAACAAAAACGAAACAACAAAAAAACAACGTTATTATGGATTTGAATATTATTCTGCCGTAACAAGTATAACGGAAGAAATAATGGCAATTGATTTAGTTCACTGCGAAGGCGCAGTTTTGTATTGTGGTCATCCTATTCGACGATTTGAAAACATTTGTTTTATTCTGTGAAATTAAATTGAAAATAAAACGAGGTTGTATTTCTAATATCGTGTCAGAAGAAATATTACGTGTTATTACGTGAAATTGTTTCTTAATAAGTTATGAAAATTGACTTTATATTAATAATAATGTTCGATTTCTGCTTTCTGAATATGAATAATATACACAAACGATTTGAGGTTTAATTTTGAATCAAATAATTTTGAAGTTTCACGTGTTAAGTTTCGGGACGTAGTATTGTTTATATTTTATTTTATTTTCTTGTGTGGTTATTATAGAAAATTGTTTTTTTTTTCTTCTAAATTGCGACACGTGAATTTTCTTAATTTGATTACAAATTAAATTGTGTACAAAAAACTGAGATAGTTTGTCTAAATTGTTTCTATAATCTTTAAACTTGTATTTACATATTACAAACTAAAATTGTTGAATGTAAATTCAATGAATCGATAACGAACATTACAGATTTAGAATTAATTCAAAAAAGTTTGGTGGTTTAGGTGTAGTATCGCATCGTCTCCGTTTAAAAAAGAATCTCTCTCTCTCTCTCTTTCCAGCTCTTTTTAGCAGAAATACGCGAAAGAAGAAGTACTGCGATGAGAGGAGAAAGTGTGGGAGGCAAGTTAAGACAAAGACTTTGTTTTCATACACAGAGAGTGAAGAGAGGAGAAATAGAGAGTCAGTCGTTCGGGAATTGTTATGTGTATCGCGTTGACTCTGAAGTCAAGTCGAAGCCAACTCTTCTCAAAACTTGGAAATATTCACCAAAGTAGTTCTCATCAATTAATAATTCGCTGTCTTGATTTTTATTGTTGTACGAGAACAATTGTTTCCAGCACGTGGTGCGGCTGCCATTACCATTGTTAGTGAATTATTCTTGTAAATGCCCCGTAAGGTATGAAAGTCTTAAGGGCATTGCATCCTATTTCCATTTGCTATGTTTTAGTAGTTTTTTTTTAAATTTGCTATGTTGAGCCGTTACTTTTGCCCGGAAATGAAAAACAACAACAACATAAACCCGCGAAAGTTTCTTCATATAAGCCCGTAGTACTTTAAAGTCAAATAGTTCAAAATTTTGAACCACAAGGATATGAAAATTTATCGCCTTTGGATAGGGAATGGTTCAAACTATCATTTGAAAAATGTTTTGGGCGATACATAAATAAGCCTTTGGCTGCTTTGACGGATATAATATAGAAAAGCGACCACATGTGAAGAAATCTCTCCATGTCTCAAAGTGATATTCCTTGTCCGCTGTGTGAAGCCTTTTGACTTCCTTTCTTCCATCAATCGAACAAAAGCACGCGTAGAGGCACTGCCTGCTGTCACGTGCTCGCACGACGCGTGACTCTCTAAAAGACAGAGCAGCAGCTGCTGCCAAGTGGAGCTCGCTCGCATTGACTCTCCTCTCCACCACTACAACACTCGTGTTACTCAGCCTCAGAGGAAATATAAGAATAGAAACCATGCACTGTGTTTATTTATTTGTTTATTCTATATCAGTCGCAGTAAATTACTTTATTGTCCTCAATGTGATCATTGGCAACTCTCTTGACAATCATTTATTTGTCAGTCTTGGTGTTGGAATAGAGTTTGTGGTTAATGTAGTGAACGCTTTTATTTCGCCGTCGTCCACAAGAGTGATGATATATGCATCTCCCGTTATGTTGGCAGGACATTCGAATTTCTAAAAACTTAAATCTATCGCCAACCTCTGACACCGATTCAATACACTCGAAGGCTCTTGTAGTGCAATTCTGTTTTTCCTGCATCGAGCAAAGTGCGGAACGAATATTATCCTGTGTCTCAGCTTGTTGTGTTATTAACTTGTATTTCTTTCCAGCAAATAGTCGTATTTGTGACTTGTGTTAATGTGTGTTCGGATATTGGATAACTTTAATTCGTAGAAGTTGGCAATTCGTGTTAGGCATTTGCAATATCGCATAACTTTCGGCAAAGTTACATGACTCGGAGTATACAAAACGTAAAAAGAATATATGAAATCTACGAAAATGATTAACGAAATTATGTAGAGGATGAGAGTTGAATAGAACACGCACCGAAATGTCACAAAAGAATCGTTTTCAAATTAAACTCGACTCAAATTGTTAACGGATTTAAATTTTAACAAAAGGTGTGTATCAAAAGCTAAAGGTGTGTTTTGGATGCTGTAACCGCAATTTTTGCTTACATAGTTTAGACTTTCAAAATATTTCTGTTTACAACACAACCTATAAGTAGTAAGTCCATATTTAATGTAACGCAAAAGTTCCAAATTTTTAAAATGTTCCCCCCTTTCTCTCTGTAACGTACCGGTAACGGTGCATTTATCCCCCTCCCCCAAAAATGACGAAATGGCAGCCGTACCTCTGTGTCACCCTTTGTTAGAAATAGCTTTTCTTTCTTTTGTGCTCTAACGAAGAGGTTACAGTGAAGGGTTACTTAAATGTTAAAAGCGCCCTTTAAAATAATTCAGCGCACGTGAAATCAACCTGCTCCCCCCACCCCCCGCGTCATCATGGGGGTACATTTTGTAATTTATGGAAATTTTTTTACGCGCTTTGGCGATGGACTGCATTAGTCTCGTTTCTTTGGTTCATTTATAAACTTTATGGTTTTTACAGAAGTTTTTACCGGACATGTTAGAGTCGCTGAGAGCTGTGCGGTTTTGCCAACTACGTTACGAGCATACAGATGTGGTGCTAACGGCAGACCTTTCGCTTCTGCTTACGAATTGAGAGTTAAGCGAGTTAACGGTTTATTCATAGAGATGTTTCTTTCTTTTTACCAATTACATAGTCGTTTGAAGGTATTATTAGTTATAATACAAACATTCACGATTTTATTTTATTTAACTACTAGGAATGAGTCGGTTCACATTAGTGGCCAGAAGTGCAGTAAGGTATTCCTTATCCCATGAAACGTGTAGAGCTCCGCAATTCCTTGCGCTCTGTCCATTCTCACATTGCAGAGGTTTTCGCTGCAGCTGTTTAGCGTAACAATACGAATGAGTCATCTTTTACGCGTTTCCTGCGATGAGGATGTGAATATTTCCCCATTTCTGTTTCACGCGCATCAACTCAATGCAAGACTGAAGAGTAGTACGGTTAAACCGTGTTTGATTTAACGACAGTGAAATATTACTTATGTAAGAAGTTTATACTTCGGAGATTTCCAGAATCTTCTAAAGTTATTTAATAATATAATCCATGATAGTTGGACACTTTTTGCGTTTCAAATTACACGAGTGGTGTACAAGGAAATTATACTAATCATGACCCAAAAATCATGTATTGGATGCTGAGAGTGGAATGTGTCATTGTATGTGTAAATGTGTGATCGGGATTTTCTTGGATAATTCACAAAAAAAAAAGAAAAAAGTTTGAATTCATTTGGAATAGAATCCTTTTTGTAAAAAGCATATTCAAACTTCATTTACTTCCCACGCTCAACGAACTGTTTCTGAAATAATGAGAATATAATGAATCACTTTAAAGCAAGTTGCCTAAGTAGATATATCTTGTCAGGTTCTGTGCTTTTTATTAAAGACAAACACTTTTATAACCACTGACTTTAACACTTCAACACTTTCAAGAAAATTGTGAGAACCGAATCTCTGTTGTTCATTATTTACATTGCCGTTGACGTTTGGGGCCCCGCTTTCGACCCTTCATAGAAATGTGTACATTTAATTCAATTTAAGTAATTAACATACACAATTTATATACTTATGTATAACTGGTAATGTATTTTACCTATTAGTTTTTACGTTCTGATGAAGGGTCGAAAGCGGGGCCCGAAACGTCAACGGCAATATAAATCTTGAAAGTGTTGAAGTGTTAAAGTCAGTGGTTATAAAAGTGTTTGTCTTTAATTAAAAGCTCAGAACCTGACAGAAATGAATGTAATGTACAGTGAAATCTGCGTAGATTGCTAAAGCACATTTCAGTTCGTCGAAGGTTCTGTTTTGACCATTTGTGAAAGGAAAAAATGCAGGAAATCGCAGCAGTACTTCCCACAAAAAGATTTCCTGTGTGAGGAAATAAGTGGGGGTCCAGTTCATCAGCTGTCAGGTGATGGGAGACACTTTTCTTGCTAAATCTTCTTCTCTGTGGATACTGGCATTCGAGGGCACTCATCCTCTACAATAGAGCACAAGTAAAGATGTATTTTAACTCGTAGCTTACATTTTATCTTTTCTAGGAATTATTGCTGAAATTTTTCAATCCGCCCCTGCCTTAGGGACCTTGATCGGAATTGATGGAATGGTCTCTTGTTTGCTTCCGGAGAGTAAATTAGTTTATTGTCATACGCAGTTTGTACTGCTTTCTTGACAATAAATTTTATATAAATTTTATACATTGTAGTATTTGTAAATGTAGCGTGCTATTGAATAGATTGGAGGTAGAGCTGTAGTTAGTTATACTTGGTAATTGTGGAGCTTTAGCAACATTATCAAAGCATGATAAATTGAAAGGCGTTTCTATGTTGCTCATTGTTTTATTGNCCGAAAAAGCTTTATATCAATAAAACAATGAGCAACATAGAAACGCCTTTCAATTTATCATGTAGTTAGTTAGTTAGTTATTGATGCTACGAGCAGATGGAGGTGGATAGAAGGAGGGTTCGCTTTTTAAGTCACACGCCTATATAAACTGGGACATTGAAGTGAAAAGTTTCAAGTTTTTTCTTGCCCTGCCGGGAACTGAACCCAGGACGACTTAGTGATGAGCAAGAACGCTAGTGGGGGGACGGGGCGGGGGTATTTTTTTAGCGACAGGTGTGTGGTTGGCGGGTGAGATGACACGACTGTGAGGTCCTTTTAGAAGTGACTAAAAATATACTTATATAACGTGTAACGCACCCTCCAGAATACATAATGTTTAATGTCCTGAGCTTCTATTCCTTTCGATTGTTGGGATTATTGTCCCAGTGTATACCAGGCGAAGAGAAGCTTAATCCTCGATAAAGGTGCGGATGTAAGGATGCGGACCATTTAATGTTTAGCCGTTTTGGCTTTTTGGGTCTTTGTTTCAAGAGATTATGGCTAAAATTTGCATCTAAAGATTTTAGCTTCGCATTTTTGAAATACATTCCAGTTTGGATAGCGGAATAATCCCTTTGCTAGCATGTTACCATGGGGTTTCCCGCTTTGCCCAAGTGTGATGTTCTCCAGGTAGCGTCCCATAGCCACTAAATGCACTATGAGGAGTGTAGTCATTTCACAATTACACTAAACAACCTTTCTGTAGCACCTGTCCAGGAAGGTTGCTGTGCAAATTGTATTTAGATTGTAAAATAATATGGATCTATTACAAAGACTGTAAAACAGATTATTACAAATAATATATAAACACTTTTGATAGTGATAATTATCCCCTAAATCTAGATCAAATGTTCGCTTTTGAGTCCCTGTGTTATCATTATAAAGATCTAAAAGAAGAAATGCTTAATAATGTCGCGTGGATGCGGGTAGCATCACCCGCGTTGCCGAGCAGTGACGCGCCACTTTCAAACTGACGACTAGGCGTTATGCGTGCGTCCGTTCCTCAAATCCTCTGTACTTGGCCTAGACCTCGCGGTCCCAAGAACAACCCATTCCGCCCAACTGAGACCTCGCGTCTCACCCAGATTTCTAATCCCGGTTTTTAGGCCTGACTAACTCTCCTCTCCATTGGACGCCGACGCAGCAGAATCCGTGGTCGTGGATCCGTCAGGATGGAGCCCCGCGTCGAGTGGCCAGAGCAGGAGAACCTACGAACGTTGTAATAAACCGCTGCGTGGCCACTGGACTATCCCTTTTTAAACTGCTCCCTCTTCATCCTACCGAG